>JAJSZK010000571.1:0-11563 GCA_022985045.1 Macadamia tetraphylla | reverse complement strand
ATTTTGAGTTCCAAAACCAAAGAAGATATGTGCCTGTGGAGTCTATCATCCGATGGGATTTTCAATTCAAATTCTGCTCGAAGATATTAGGATTCAGAACCGAAAGTGCCATGGTTCTCTTTGATTTGGGGTAAAAGATGCAACCCTGTGGTGTCTATCTTTGGTTGGAGAATGGTGCACGACAAGCTTCCTACAGATGACGCTATTCAAAAGAGGGGCATAGTCCTTGTCTCTAAATGCACTTATGTGGAATGGAGGTGAGACATCGCCTCATATTTTCCTTCAATGCTCCTACTCAAGAAATATGGCTCTTTTTTGTGGATGCTTCAATGTGCAATGGCAGCTCATTGGAACCATGGCCGATTTCTCACATGGTGGAGAAGAAAAAAATCAGTTTTGCAAAGAGGCATGGATCATGGGGCTACTAACAGTGCTGATCACATTTGGCGCAAAGAAATATGAGAAGGCATGATGGCAAGGAACGACCGCAAGATACCAAGCAGATGATTCTAGAGGATATTCAGTTTAAGCCAAGCACTAAAGGTGAAGTCAAGACAATGTCCGATCTCATTTGTGCAGAAGCTTGGTATTCGATTCACGATCTCCACCAAAATCAATCTTAGAGGTTTTCGTGCGACCGAGGCAAATTGGATTAAATTGAATTTTGATGGAAGCTCAAGGGGAACCGTGTCGTGCAGGTGCAGGAGGAATTTTTCGTGATCACAGGGGAGGCGTTCTTGGCTCCTACAAAATTTTTATGGGTGTCTCGGGAGTCTTCGAAGCTGAAATCGAAGGCCTAATTAAATTGAGTATGTAATTGTGTAAGTATGTATTGAGTATGTATGTGTGAGTAAGTATACATGTACGTATACTATACGTATAGTAGTCAGTATGTATGTCTTGAGTATTGTCTTAAGTATTGTATTGCGTAGTCAGTATGTATGCCGACACTCCTGACATACGGTCCCACAAACATGTGAAGGACACATGGCTTGGGTCCCACATGTCCCCCTTACGTGTCCCTTGTATCCTTGGCTATTTAAAGCCCCTCTTGTTAATGGATTTGGGCAGAGCCCGTTTGTGACTTACACCAATGTTATAAGAATGGTATCAGAGCCAGTCCCCTTCCCTTTCTCCGGCTAAGGTCCGTCTCCGGCGGCCATCCCTTTCAGGTTTGAACCTCTACTAGTTCAACGGATGTTCTAGGCCACGCCCTATTGCAGGTTACTTCGTAGTTTCGATTTTCTGGTGACAGAGAAAGAACCTTTGAGCGATGGGTTCTCAGGCCAAGGAGTGGCTGTTTTATACCCTGTAACGGCTCAAAGTTGATCTGCTCTCGAGAACTTGAACTCCGGGGGTCCTGATCGGCCTCGACTAGGCATCTGTTGATCTATTTGAGTTTCACCGAAGGTTTGTGCTACTCGGATACTGGACTTAGGCCCTTATCACTCTTACCCACGGTATGTCTCTTTCCCACCGATCTACTTCTTCTCGAAGTTCTTCTTCTTCTTCTTCCCCGTCTTCCCACTCTTCTTCCTTTTCTTCTATCGACTCTTTATATGAGTTTGATTATCTCCCTGAGGATCAAATTATTCCGTCAACTCCCTCTCCTTTATTAAACCCATATACTGTCTTCCCAAAGAAGACTTCTTCTTCTGCTACATGGAAAACCCTTCTGGCCCCAAGGAAGAAAACCCCTCCTTTGAAGGAACTTGTTCAGGCTTCCCGATGTGAGTTATATCACATCCCTGCCACTGATAAGGAACAACTGTTCACCCTGGAGATCCCGTCTTCTCTTATCCCTGACTGGCAAAATCAGGGTTATACCCATCTCCACCTCGGTGCTATTAAGTTTGCCCTTACTTTCCATGGCAGGAAAGGCCTTCCTGTGTTCTCTCGAATTGCACTTCTCGACAGTCGTTTTCTCCGGTATGAACATGCCGTGTGTTCTACTGTCCAGACCACTTTAAACGCAGGAACAATCTTCCTAACACTATACCCTAATTTCAATATCCCTCTAGCAGATCCTTTTCTCCCTACTGCCTTAAAGTTTCAGATCCAGATTTCTGGCTCTCCTCTAGCCCCTACAGCCTTAGCAGGAACTATCCACTACCAAATGGCTTATCGGTTACAGAACCATGCTTTTGACCTATCGACAGGTCATTCTGAGGATGCTCTATTCCTCTCTGTGGATTCTGAGCATGTTCCAAGCCTTACCTATGTACCCAGACAAATCCCTCGAGATGATCTTCTTCGTCTCCTTCCTTCTTCTTGGGTTACGGCTTATGAACAACAAATGGTTACCCAACAACCTGCTCCAGTTGAACCCCTTCAGTCTACAGACCCACAGTTCATCACTCACCCTTCCGGTGAGGTTGAAATTAAGTTTCCTCCTCCAAACCCATTACCTTCTCCTTTCCCTACCCGGTTTACCGGTATGATTCAAAAAGATAAGATTCCGATCAAATCTTTTGATACTCAAGGTGACCCTATTTACTACTTTTCTGATCCGATCACTGGTCATAAGTATTTTGATCTTTGTGATTGTGATGACTGTCTCCAGGACTCTGATGATGAATATGTTCCTCCCAAAAGAAAGTCCTCCCAGACTATTCTCCGGGAACGATATGAGTCAGGAGATACCACAGTTGGTCCCTTAAGCACTGAAGCCCGGTATCCCTTTATGGTGAAGTACAGTTCTCCTCCCCCAGAACCTCTTTATGTTCCACCTCCTATCCCAGTCTGTAAACCACCTCTACTGCCTAAGCCACCAACTCCCATGGTTCCTCCCTGCTGCATGTATGCTCCAGGATCTTCTTCTTCTTCTCCCTTGAAGAATTTTCCTGGTCCTACATGAAATAACCTAGAGGGGGGGTGAATAGGTTATACTAGTGAAATTTTAACTCTTTTCGATGTATAGAACACAAGTGTGATTGTAATTTAAAATAATACGGAATAAATAAAATAGGCACAATCACACAACACAAGATTTATAGTGGTTCGACTCAATCTGAGTCTAGTCCACTCCCTACAAGAATCCTCTTGTAAGGTATTCCACTAGTTCTCCCTTTCAGTACAGTAGGTAGGGAAGAAAACCTTTACAATCTTTTTCACGGATAAGAGTATCCTTACAAATCCCCTTTCTAGGCAGAGAGACACCTTTACAATCTCCTTTGCAGGTAGAGATGCACCTTACAATCTCCTTTAAGGTAGAGAGGCACCTTACACTCTTTTAAGGATAAGAGGATCCTTACAATCTCTTAAGGATGAGAGGGTCCTTACACAAGCCTAAGTACAGTCTAGACTTAATGTAAAATAGAAAATGGAGAAGTGGAATAAAAGAGAATTACCTCCGGTGTGGTGCAAATGAAATATGCAATGATGATAGAATGAATGCACCTTTTGAAGTCTTCTTTATGCTTGTAATGTAAATGCCAAGATGTAGATGAAGACTTGTAGATGGTCTTGAGTTCCTCTTGAATGTAAAATGAAGAACTTGAACTCAAGAGATGGTGTAGACCAATTCTCACTTCTAATGCTCAAATAATGCTTCTCTAAAGTTGGGATTTATTGTTAATTAAAAGAGTGGTATTAGAGGTATTTATAGATGAGCTTAGGAGAGCATTTTAGGTAGTAAATCTCACTCAAACGGTCATATTCTGGGTCCACCGGTCGACCTCCATCGGTAGCCGGTCGACCGCTAAGAGCCGTTGAGGCAAAATATAGCCGTTGGGGCACTTCCAGGCAGTCACCGGTCGACCGGGACTTTTATCCGGTCGACCGCCTATGGTCTCGGACATGTCCGGTCCACCGGGGCTTCCAGCCGGTCGACCGCCTATGGTCTCGGACATGTCCGGTCGACCGGGGCTTCCAGCCGGTCGACCGCCTATGGTCTCGGACATGTCCGGTCGACCGCCAACATGACATGCTCGCTTTGACAGATCAGTCATCGACCAGTCATCAGTGTCTTGACCATAACTTTTCGGTCCGACTTCAGAATGATCTGAGATTAGTTGCGTTAGAATTACAACTCAATTTCCTACAACTTCTATGAAGGATTCATCTCCTAATTCTGATTTTAAGATTCCCTAAAATACCCTTGATCAGGTTACTGTGTGTTCCACACCACTTAGAGACTTTCCATACCTAGTCAAGACATGCTCTATAGTCATTCTAATATGATGCAATGCACATGCATGAGGTGAGTGCATATAAGTAGGTAGACATTACAAATTACATTGTAAATAACTTAATCTATCCTAGTGATCTTCTTCTTCACTTGAATCTTCCATTCTTTGGCCCTTCATCTTCTTTCCTTCTTGTTTGTTGTTTCATGTCTTTAAGCTTAGCTTCATGTCTTGATTCGACCTTTGATCTTCTAAGGATTTCTTCAAGCTTAATCACATTATCAATCAAGTTAAAGATGTATGTTTGTTTGTTAACACCAAAACATGGCAAGGAGTGTGGACATGTTTCCCAACAATCTCCCCCTTTTTGGTGATGACAAACAAACATAGACAATGAAACCAAATACAAGAAATAATTTGACTATCTCTGTGTAAAGATCAATAGGATAATGAAATGCAGAGCCAGAAAGTAAACAAGGATAGATACAGTCATTTCCATAAACAATTTAGCATTTCCATAAACAATTTAAAGATAATACTATCATTTTCATTGTCAGAAGTAGATAATACTATCATTTTCATTGTCAGAATCTTCTCCCCCTTTTGTCAACAGCAAAAAGGTAATCAAAGCGACACAAAAAAATACTCCCCCTGAGTATGTGCCACATAGAAAAGTATCATAAGTTCAACTTTCCATAAAACTTTCCATAAACATAAGTGCTAATCTGCTGCATCCTCATCATCCATGTCTGCCTCGTCATCGTCTTCTTCGTCATCCTCAACGTCCTCTTCGTTGCGGAGGAGCTTGAGAATCTCATTCTGCTTTCTTTCCATTTTTGCCAACTGGGCAAGGATGATGTTTCCAACTTTCTGAAGATCAGCAACAGTTGCATAGGTTGATGTCTCATCACTGCCTGGTTGTTGTGGCTGGCTGGGTCCAGCAGTAGTCTTTTTGGAGTGTGTGGACTGTTGTGGAAGAAGATGCATTTTTCGAATGGTGGAAATATTGATCTCTTGGGGAAATGGGTCAAATGATTCACCAGAAAAATCTACTTGAAAGTGGTCCATGATTTGGCAAATCATCCGTCCATAGGGTAGATTTCCCTTTTGAAGTCTATCACCATGGGTAATCATTGTTTTGAGCAGGATGTAAGGAAGGTTGATGGGTACACTTTGGCAAACACGGTAGGTAAGATAGGCATGAAATGGGGAGACTTCATCTCGATGACCACTCTTTGGGAGAATGTTGTACGAGATGATAAGATTGATAATCCTCCTATATCCGTAAGTTCTTTAGCCTTAATTTTGTGTGTATTAGCATATTCCTTCATAATGCTAGAATACACACAGTCAACATCCATGAATTGTTCTATGTAGGTCTTGGATTGGTAGTACTTGAGGTCCCCTACCACAGAAATATCTAGGATTTCTCCTAAAATTAGGATGTCGAGGTCTATTGGAACGCCCTTAACATAGGAATGGACCATAAGGGTGTCACCTTCACCAGAGAAGGTAAGATTGCAAAAGAACATTTTGACTAAATGGGGATAACATTCTCAAACTTGACTCCCATCGACCGTAAAACCATTCGGTCAGTGGCGGTCGACCGGTATACAGGGGCGGTCGACCGGTTGATTCAACACAAACTTTATTGCTGTGGAAAGGATTTTTCAAGTCCAGGCTTTTGGAAAAATGTTTATTTAACCAAAGGGGTTACAAATGCCAAGTTCCTTCCTTAGGAAACTAAAACGCTCTTCACCAAGAGGTTTAGTAAATATATCTGCGAGTTGTTTATCAGTTTCAATGAATTCTAGAGAGACATCACCATTTTGAATGGTGTCTCGTAGAAAGTGGTGTCGAATATCAATGTGCTTTGCCCTTGAGTGTAGAATGGGATTTTTACTCAAGTTTATGGCACTGGTGTTATCGCACATGATTGGGCAAGATTCGAACCGCACTCCAAAGTCCTGGAGAGTTTGCTTCATCCAAAGGATTTGAGCACAACATCTACCAGCTGCAACATATTCAGCTTCTGTGGTAGATAAAGCAACGGAGTTTTGTTTCTTGCTAAACCAAGAGACAAGACAAGAGCCGAGAAAGTGACAAGTACCACTGGTACTTTTTCTGTCAATATGGCAACTCAAGTCAAGATCGTAAAAGTCACCAAGTCAAGGGGTTGGTTTTAGGGTACCATAACCCAACATCACAAGTGCTTTTCAGATATTTAAAAATTCTTTTACAAGAAGGAGGTGAGATCTCTTGGGATCAGCTTGAAACCGAGCACATGCACATACACCGTATATGATGTCGGTCTATTTGTCGTTAGATATAGAAGGCTTCCAATCATGCCTCTATATCTAGTTACATCCTCGAAGGTCCATTCTCATCCTTGGTTAGTTTCAAGGATGAGCTCATCGAGTGTCTCAAGATTTTGACCGTTAATGTCAAATTTCTTTAGCAGCTCCTTGGTGTACTTGCTTTGATTTATGAAAATTCCATTATCGCTTTGTTTTATTTGAAGTCCAAGGAAGAAATTTAACTCTCCCATCATGCTCATTTCAAATTCATTGCTCATTTTGTTACTGAATTAAAGACACATCCTCTCATTGGTTGAGCTAAAAATGATATCATCTACATAGATTTGAACAATGAGTATGTCATTCTTCAGGTTCTTCACAACAGGGTTGTGTCAATCCTCCCCCTTGAGAAGCCACTTTCTATCAAGAAAGTGCTTAATCTCTCATACCAAGCTCTAGGGGCTTGTTTGAGTCCATATAGAGCTTTCTCAAGTTTATAGACATGGTTTGGAAACTTAGGGTCTTCAAAGCCGGGAGGTTGAGCTACATATACCTCTTCTTGAATGTATCCATTAAAGAAGGCACTTTTGACATCCATTTGATATAGTTTAAAGTTCTTATGGCATGCAAAAGCTAGTAACATTCTAATGGACTCCAACCTTGCTACTGGTGCATAGGTTTTTTTATACATATTACTATTGGGTCTGAAGAGGTGTTGGGATAGTGAAGCTTGTTTCAGATCCGACGACGATCGTCTGATCCTCCGACGACGACGATCCGACGACGATCCGACAAGGAAACGGTGCAGAGAGAGAATAGAGTTCAGATCCGACGACGATCCGACGACGATCATCTGACCCTCCGACGACGATCCATCGCATCAGTTTCAGAAAGCAGACTTGCAGAGAGAGAGAGAGAATAGAGTTCAGGAGGATCAAGACGAAGTCGGTCGCCGAAACTCGGACACCCCCAAAACCTTTCTTCCGTTTCGCCTCCGCGCCTCCGATTTTCCGACTCGCAATCGGGCAACTGGCGACGGTCGACGGTCAATTTTTCTTTGAGATCACGATTTCGCCGTAAAAGGAACTTTTTCAATTGGTCTCGGAGGGAAGCAGAGCAGTCCGAAGTTTTTCTCAAAGGCCGACGAGCAGTGTCCGAGCAGATCCGAGCAGATCTCGACGATCCGAAAGGGTCCGACAGATCCTTGCGATCCGAGTAGATCGAAGTTTCTCTGGCCCGATTTTTTTTTCACGGCGATCGATTTCTTCCCGGTAGGGTGGGAAGCTGGATGGAAGAGAGGCGCCTCAAGGTGATGATATGGATAATGGTGATCGTGAGGCTTTGATCGAGGACCACCTCCTCGGGGCCGGAGGTGAATGCACCTACTGTTCTTATGCAAGGGCGGTAGGCTCGCCCATGGCCTGCAATTGATTCGCCTCGAGCCGATTCAAGCAGGAAATATTACAAGGATTGTCATACCACGTAATGATTATGAAGCAAAGAGATGAATTTCGTGTTTGCTCTAATAGGCCGTGTAAATTTTCGCTTTTATCTTTGGATGATTTACGCCAAGAGGCAAGAGATAACTGGAAATTGAGCCAAGGAGTTGTGATGCACCCTCCGGGAAAAGGTTATGTCATTTTTCAATTTCGATGTGAGGGTGATAAGGCGTTATTTGGAGAAGAACCCTTTGCGTGCGTGACAAGCAATTCGCTTCAACACCGGAGACCGGATTTTAACATCCATGAGAAAATTCCTTCACGAAACTCGTGGGGTTCGCTTCCTGCACCTTCCCTTGGAATATTGGCATGATAATGTACTTCTCTCCATTGCTAGGGGACGCCAGCTACCTGGATAATCATACTAGACAAGGAATTTTGGGATATTTTGCCCGAGTGCTGGTTGAAGTTGATTGCTCAAGTCGCTACTCGGGTTGAGGAGGTTCGAGAGAGATTTGAACCGTACTACTAAGATTTTTGGTTTTCACACGAGTAATATATGAAGATATTTGTGCAAAGTGTGGTTTCGAAGCGGATGGGTCATCAAGTAAATAATTGTCGACTCAAAAGATGGAGGATGAGAAGCGAGTGCTCGTGACAATGTAAGGGTACCAAAGCGTATTCGAGGAAGACGGAGTTGACTCGGACAAGGGGACTCTGGGTATCTCTCGGTCCAAATCGCCTCCAAAATCAGATTTTGAAAAATAAAGGGAGTTACCTATTGAAGAGGGAAACGGCTCACGGACAATCTCATAATAAAATCTCTTCTCAACTTCCAAATTTAGAAGAAGGTGTGATTCAAATTAATTTGAATCAGCATACAAATCTCCCAATTTTGGAAAATGTGGGATTAGCGCAGAGAGAGTTGAGTCGAGAAGGACTCTAGTGATGATGTGGAGGGTTCGATTCGATTCAATCGAATTAGAATCGGATCTGCACTGCACTCGTTCAAGAGAGTGGACCGTATCGTCGATCTTCCCACTATGATACGGTGGATACTTTTCAGAGAAGTCTCTTTGGCGAGGGTGTCGCAGGTCCAGTGAGAATGTCATCACGCATAAAGAGAACGGACTGATTCAGGATCCGGGCGGCTCGACGAAAGGTGGGTGGTCGGATTCCTTCCTCTGGGTGTGGTCCGGCCCCTACCTCTACAATTTGTAGAAGGGAGATGTCTGTGATGGGCGCTCAGGCAGTGGATAGAGCTGTTTTGCTGGGTGAGCAGGGCAAAACAGTGGGAGAAAAAAAGGGGAAGAAGAAAAAAGGAGGAGGTCAGACATCTATATCCGAGTGATCGCGACTCAACAGCTTGATCATGCGTGTTCTTTTCGGAATATTCGTGGTGTGAAGAAGGAGGCTGGTAAGAGTTTTTTACAATCTCTTATTTCGAGTTTTATCCAGATATTTCAGGTTTGGTGAACCAATGGTTCAGGTGAGTAAATTCCCTGCTTTATTTTTTAATAAATTGGGATATTCGGCAGAGTTTATCCATAATATCCGCCATGAAAGGTGTCCTAACCTGTGGATAATTTGGAAACGTGGTTTGAGTCACCCTTCCATTGCCTCAATGTCGGCTCAACAGCTCTCTATTGAGGTCGACTGGCAAGGGAAAAAACTGCTTTTCTCCTTTATTCATGCTAGTTGCTTTAAAATTGAGCGTAGAGATTTGTGGTCGGATTTGGCAATTGTTCAGCACTTCTCTCCTTTGCTTATTGTTGGTGATTTTAATGCGACGTTGTTCTCTAATGAGAAAAAGGTCCGGGAATTTTAATGTTGGATCGGCGCAGAGTTCCAAGCAATGGTGGATTCTTGTATGCTTATTTCTACCCCTTCACGGTAAAAAGTATACTTGGTCAAATAATCGAGAAGGGTAATGTCATGGCTGTTCGGATAGAAGCTTTCATAATGAGTTATGGATTGATGAATTCAAAATATTTCTCGAGAGTTATAACTCTGACCTGATCCGATCACACTCCCATCTTGATCCATTCAAACATGATCCAAAAGCCTAGCAACATTCCGCTTCGATTTCATAATTTTTGGATGGAAGATGATAACTTTCGTTGGTGGTGAAGCAAGCCGGTCTCAACAGTGAGTGGCTGCCCCATTTATATCTTGCGCAGAAATTGAAGGTGGTTAAAGGGGTGCTAAAAGCTTGGGCAAAAGAAAGATTTCCTAATCTAAATGAGGAAGTGAAAAAAGCTACTTCAGAGCTAAAAAGAGTGCAGGATACTATTGAGGTTTCAGGAATGTCGGATGCCCTCTTTAATGAAGAAGCGGATGCAAAAACAACCCTTTTAAATGCTAGTAAGATGCAAGAAAAACTGTGGTCTGAGAAGGCTAAATTACGTTGGTTGAAAGAAGGCGATCGGAACACAAAATTTTTCCATCTTTCAGTGAAGATTAGAAGATCAAGAAATCAGATTAGTATGTTACGTCGTGAAGATGGTTCTTGGATTTCTGATCAATTAGATTTGGCCAACTATATTGTGGATTTTACAAAATTTTCACTCGAAAACTCAGAGAACCACACTATGAGTTACGGGACCGATTCGACTCTCATTTCTAATGAAGACAATGCTTTCTTGGAGGCTGTTCCTCAAGGGAAGAAATAAAGATGGCGATATGGGATCTCGATGCGACTCTCCGGTCCCGACGGCTTTCCGTCGGCTTTTGGTTGTTGGGATATTGTGGAAAATGATTTAGAGGGCTGTTTTCTTTCTTTTAGTAGGGAAAATTCCTAAGGGGTAAATAATTGTTTCTAACCCTTATCCCTAAAGTCGATGGTGCTTCTTCTTTGGATAAGTTTCGTCCCATATGTATGGGAAACTTTTTCGCAAAGTTTTGTCCAAAATTGCCGCTTCAGTTATCCTCTTTCTCCCAAGATTAATCTCGAAGAACAAGGTGCCTTCCAGAGGGGTAAAATTATTTCGAAAATATAAGCCTTGCTTCGAGTTGGCAAACCGATGCACTCATCTGCTCGAGGTGGAGGTATGGGTCTAAAGCTAGATGTGCGAAAGCCTATGATTCCTGTCTTGGGAATTCCTCTTGCAACCTCAAGAAATTTGGTTTCTCCCAATTGGATCAACAAAATTCACCAGATGTCGCTCTCAACAAGGATTTCAATTTTGCTAAATGGAGGTCCAGGGGTTTTTTGGTGTGGAGCGTGGTCTCGTGCAAGGAGACCCTATTTCCCAATCCTTTTATTCGCGAGGAAGTTCTTTGTAGGGGTGAAGAACTTGATTCGAAAGGAAGATGAAAGCTCTCCCAGCCCCGAGGAGCAATTACTCCTTCCCATTTACTTTTGCGATGATATTTTCATCTTTATGAATGGATCACTAGGTACGTGAAGCATCTTCATGAGTTTTTATCCAAGTATCGTCTTTTTGTGCAGAAAATAAACTTGGAAAAAGTAAAATATTTTTGGGAAGATTGCCCTCATAGAAGTCATTTTATTAGTGATTTTCGGCATTGCCCTGCTGATCTCCCTACAAAATATTTGGGGTGGAGATTTTAAAGGCGAGTGAAGAATAGTCATTTGCTTCCTCTTCCGGATAAGATAAAGGGTCGGTTAGGTGGTGGAAGGGCAAAATTCTTTCTATGGTCGGAGAATTGAATTGGTTAAGTCATTATTTCGGTATTC
>JAJSZK010000570.1:0-10817 GCA_022985045.1 Macadamia tetraphylla | reverse complement strand
TTTATTAATAATTGTTCATCTTTATGCAACGTAATTAAAACTTTTCCCCTTTAGATAACTACGGGGGGGGGGCAAAATGGTTGCCCCACCCCTTTTGGAAAGGGAACCCTCCCCTTTGATGCTTTTAGAAATCCAATGTCTGCAGTTTTAGGAACCCCCCCCTTATCATTATTATAAGAGGTATCCCCGAAAAGGGTGCCAAAAAAAGCACACCGGGCATATATGTAATCCCTCTTAACCCCGGTTCGCTGTTGAACGGTTTAACCATGCAGAACCAACCCGAGGGAGTTAGAGCGGGTTCCTTATGGGCTATGATGGCTAGGGTGCCCTTAACACCCGGCCCACAAGTCCGACCGGGAAGAGACGGGAGCCCAAGCTGAATGCACCTACCATAAGGCCATACGGATAAATCGGTATTATAGCCGTTTTTTAAAGGTATATAGGGTTGCTACATCAGAGGTGGGGTTCGGAGGGCTGGTCAAAACCCTAAGTTTTGGCCCTGGGGGGACAAGGGGTGCACCCCCCCCCGAAAGTGCCCCATCCATGTGCACTGCTCACTTATTTAGGAATTATATATATAGCATTTATGACTTTATTTTTTTTCATTTATGACCCCGTTGGGAGAAGAGAAAAGAGGAGAAAAAAAGAGAGGAAGAAGAAAGGAAGAGAAGGAAGAGGAAAAAAAGAGGGATTTAAAGGCGCGCTTGATCTTCCCATTCGGGCCAAGAGTGATCTTCAACTCTAGATCTAAAAGAGAGGAAAAAAATGGGATTCTTTGAACATTCACCATACCCAAGCTTTAAACCCTTGATTGAGTAGGGTTTCTTGAGATTTTGTAAATCCCTTTGAAATGATGAATCTAAGGTTTAATAGATGTTTTTGTGTTGATCTTGAAGGATTTGAAGAGATATTGACAAGGTGGAAGAAGCATTGTGGGTTTGAAGTGATTTGGCGGGTTTGAAGTTGTTCTGAGCAAAGAAGGTAAGATGGTTTCCCCTTCCTTGAATCTAACCTAAATCTAGGTGAGAACCATCCTATAAGACCTTGAAGGTGTGAAGAATGGATGGGGGAAGCCCCATTTGAATCCCCAAAGAATGGAGGAATTTGGGAAGAAAGGTGGTTTTCCGCCAAGACCGGGGGGTGCAACGGGGGGCCCCCACCCCTGTGGGCCCCACCAGAGAGGGGGGGGGCCTGGCACAACGGGGCCCCAAACCCACGGGGCCCAAACCGGGGCCATCCTACCGGGTCCTAGAGGGCCCCGCCCAAGGGGGGGAACCAGGCCCTACCCGTCGGTCCAAACCGTGGGTAGGACCGGGGGACACCCCCCTGTTTGACCCATGCGGGGGGACCCACTTGTCCCACCCACCCGTGGCCCCCGGGGGATCCTTATGTCCGATTGAACCCAAATCGGGCGGGACCTTCTTTTTGCGTTCTAAACATGATTTTGTCATCGAATCTCTTTAAATTTTTATCCTAAAAAGGTGAAGTACTAACCCCGCCAATTATGTTAGGTTCACCAAATCCTACCCGATTCGACCGGGTCTCACCCGCATCAACGGAACCTTGACGCTACAAGTAAGTGGGGAGAGGAGTTGTTTGGCATTGTTTGGCATTCATTTAACTATATCTAGTCTAGTTATGCCATCATGAATATGCTATGTAGATTAGTCATTCCTAAAAGGGATGCATAGGGCTATTTTACTTTCTAAATGCCAATTGAATGAGATGTTTATATGTTGAATGTGGACATCATGGTGCATGATGCATTGATAGACTAGATGCCGAGTCGGCTTGGAAACGAGTGCTTTGGGGGCCCGTGGAAGGGGACACGGAGGCACTATACAATTGTACTATTGTCATATAGGAGCAGGGGTATTAGGATTTTCACCATCTCGTTTACAACCCTTCCCAACAGGGGGTTTAAAGGGGTTTTGGGTTTTCATTTGGGGGGAAAAAAGGTCGTTGTTTGTCACGTGGCGGTTAGACATAATGCCCGCGGTCATGTAGGGAAACCAACCCTTTTGGGGACATTCAAGAGGGCCAATCGACGCTTTTAAATTTTGGGGGTCAAGACCCTTTTTTTTCGTCATTTACATTTTGCTGAGAGCCGGACGGATTGTCTTTACTTTTCCTAGTACTCATGGTGGGCCTTTCCGACACCCTATGGGCGATCAGGGGGGGAGTTCGCTCTCACTGAGTATACCCCGACCGTGGTTGTAGTAGCACTAAAACCAAGGACTTAGTAATGTTGCTTAGGTGGATGTGATTTAAAATGTATAGCATGGCATGTAGTGCATATGATGTGTTTTGATGTGTGGACTGTGGTGGTCCATCTTACCACTTATCGAGCTAGTGAGCTCATCCCACGATACACCCCTTTTTAGATGATTTTGCGTGTCATACATCCGAGGAGCATGGGGTGGGTCCCACAATGAGTTTCAAGAGGACTGTGGACCTCGAGAGTTAGAGCACGGCACGACTTGCCAGGCGAGAGTTGTGTCAGGATGCAGCTTCGAGGCCGAAATGAGCTCCACCTTTGTGGCCGGCTGAACTCCACTTCGAGGCCGAGCTAAGCTCTTCTATGTGATGCCGAGTGGTCTCAACCCTTGATGCCGAAATGAGCTCTAGCCTTGATATCGAGCCGAGCCGTACTCGATTTTTTGGTGGATTTTCTTATGTACTTGATATTTGAATTTTATTTTTATTGTGTAAATATCATGCCTTCGGCCCATATGTATATAATTATTGTATTACAACACGGGTATCAAGTATTATGGGATTATTCACAGGTAAAACTTAGTCTTCCGCTGATCTGATGAGTTTATATTAGTTGTGTGTATGCTGTGGTGGAATATAGTATCTGATGATCTCGGTGTTTGGGTTAATCGTGTTAACCTACCAACGGCCTTCTATGTGTGAACGGGTGTGACAAACGGTGGTATCAGAGCGTGATGCTCTGCTCCACTCACAGCATACCATTAGAATCCCGTAGACTCTATAATAGGGAAATGGGGTTGGTTTAATGTAAAAGCTTTAAGGAGTTAAAAGCCAAAGAAAGAAAATATAAAAAGGGTTGCATTATATGTTGCATTCATGGCATGCGTGAGTATAGACAAAAGGTAATTAGGTTGGTGATATAACCTATAGAGTACTAGTTTGACGAAAATTCGGCAGCATAATGGCGTAAAATGGGATTTCCAAAAAAAAAATTTTACACAAAACCACCTGATAAACAACATATCCAATACAACAAGGATAAAAAAATAGCAAAATACACCACAACTAAACTACACAAGTATTCCACATCTGATTCCACCACAAAATGATCACTATCAAAATATATTATTCCACAATGAGTCCAAATAAGACAAATACAAGGAATGATAAGCAATGAAATATACAAGGTCTACAAAAAAAAATGGAAAACAGATAAACAATTTGGGTGTGGGCGAGCGCCTCCCCGGGTCATCGCCATCATCGATGATCACCACGCTCACCGGAGGCCTAGAGTTGACGCCGAGGCGGTGATCGAATAGTCAAACCTCGCTCACCAACCGTATTCTCCTCCGCCGGCCAAAATCTGCCGAGATAGCGCTGGCCGTGGTGTCCAAGTCCGACCACTTGAGGAAGGAATCCTCCAAGGTGGCCTCGCCTCCAGGATGCGTCCTCCCCGAGGCACTCTCGCCCACTGCCCTCAAGAGCTGAACCCGCCATCCCGCAAGGCCCACATGGAGGACATCATCCCCTCGAAGTCATAGGCACCACTCCTGTGTGGTGGGGCTCTATGGTGAGGCTGCAGCCGGAGGAATCGGGACCAGACCTCTCGACTCGAGGTGCCTCCTCGTGGATGCCACCACCCATCGATCCTCATCCTGGGCCCCGAGGTACTTAGTCCTCATCCCCCCGGGGCTGACTCCTCCTCCATGAGGACATCCTCCATAGGGGCAGCCCTTCCCCCCTACCTCTCCGAGATCCCCCCCTCGAATGTGAATCCATGAGGGTATGGAGACCCATCCTTAGGAGGTTACCCCGGGTCAAACCTATCACCCGGGAGTTTTCCCCTCCGCCGCTCAAGTCCACCCCAAGAACTCAAGATCCTAGTGAGGATCCCGCCATAGGGGAACCCTCCATCCTCGTGGTGGAAGTGTGGTGCTCCATCGTCCGAGAATGATGTAGGGAGGCACAAGTGCTCGACACCTCCCTCCGCAGCCGTGTAAATGCGTAATGCAATGAAAACCACCATGAAACCCACCTGTTCCGGCGACCCTCCGGGAGCAGGTTGAACTGGACCAACCGAGCAAATAGACGAACCTCGGTAGAAGGACGCCTGGACTCTAGACGGGTATCGCCGCAGATGGTCTTGTAGATGAAGTCCGCGCCTCTAAACTCATGAACGGTCCTGAGGCTTACTCCTCGAGGATCAGAGTATCGGTGCCCACCGATATACCTGTGATGTGCCAAGGTACCCACCGTCACCGGATGTCTACCCCTTCACCAAGCTGCTAATGGTGAACTCCTGCACGGATATGACACCTCCAAGTTGCAGAGAATCGACGGACTAGCTGCTCGCAGATGGTCGGTCTACGGAAGGATAGAATCCGCCCAATCCCTGAGAACCTCTCCTGCCGAGCCTTGTGGAAGTCGCGACTACCACGGTCTTCCATCATCATCGCCCTCTTCAGAAGATCGCCGCTTGGCCTGCCTGCACTAAGGAAGTGCTCTTCATCATAGTCAGGGTCGACGCAGGTCCGGTCTCCCCGCGAGGGCTGAAGAGTTGGTCTCCGCACTCTTTCGCTTAGTAGCGGTGGTCTTACGTCAGACGCCAGAGGAAGATGGTCCTTGCAAAAGTAGATGACACCCCGCAAGAAGAAAAGAAGGTGGGGTAAGTAAAGAAAAGGAAATTGACCACGTAAAAAGAAGGAAAACCCAAACCCAAATTCTTGAAAAATGGAGAAGGCGAAGCAGAGAACCTATGGACATGATGCACGTAGGTGACAACGCAAAGAAACATGCCAAAACAGTAAAATGACAAGAAAGAGCATAAATAACATGAAGGGATTCAATTCCAATGCTAAATTCAACATAATGGAGAACAATCGAAACCATAGGACTAAGACGAATTGCCATGGTAGTGGGATCATGTAAGTACAAAAATATACCCAATTAGACTAGGGGGTTCATAGATACAAGTATGGGATGAAAATCAAGGAACCCAATACAAAAGAGGGGTTTTTCATGGAATACATGGGGATTCCAAGCATAATGGATGATTCATGAAATCTAAAGCATATCTAGCATAAATCAAATGAAATGCATCACAAAGGAGTTATCAATTGAGAAAAGGAGGAGAATTGAAGAAATCCCAAATTTGGAAACCTGGGGCACGTTTTGGGGGTTTTTCTCCAAATGAAGGGATAGAATCTTAATAAACTACAAACGACCACATTAGAAACATCACAATCAAATGGAAATGCTATTCTATGGAGAAAAATATGGAAAGACAACCTAAAGTGAAGCTTAAAATGCATTTCTACCCCAAGTGGAAATTCGAAAAGAGGAGAAGAAGGAACTTACTTGAAGGAGGGAGAGTTAAACCTTCTCAAAGCACCGAGTTGATGAGTAGACTCATGAGTAGAAGCGCCGAGGAGACCTCCAAGATCGCCCAAGGAAGAGAGGAGAGAGAAAGGAGTCGAAGAGATAAGATGAACAGGCCCTACAGCCCTCGTTCAGTTTTTACATCGGGCAGACCGCGGTCCGACCAGAGGGCCCCTACCCGCCGGTGCCACCCGCCAGTTTGAGGCACTAGGACCGGCGGGCTCGATCGGCGGGCCCCTACCCACCGGTGCAGCCCACCGGTTGTGAAAATTGGGCAATTTTGAAGATTTTTTTTTCTTTTCCCTTCTCTCCTCCTAGCATGATTACATTGTTTCTCATTATTGATATTATTCCTATATTAATGTGTTATGGTCAAGTGGGACCATTGACACACCTGTTGGGGTATTGGCCCTATATCTTGGAAATTAAGTTACGATTTATTGTGGGCTATCATACACTACAATACCTTATGTGATGGCATATAATTGTGTGCCGAAATCAATTCCCCGATGTTTAACCAATATGGTGTGTGATATGTTCCAGGTACAGGGATACGATGGTACGTACTAGATCCGGCAGTAATGCCCGAGGTACCTCAGCATCCTCGTCCGTCGGTTGACCACAAAATCCTTTGGGGGTTTCCCCCTGTGGGCAAACCTCACCTCCACTACCTCCAGAGACCTTGGTCGGTGGGACACATGGGACCCACCTATGACTACACTCCCGACCTCCACCGTTATTACACCGGAGATGTTGCTATTATAATTCAGCAAAAACAACAGGCTTTTCAGAACAAATGCTTTAGCAACAACAAGCATTTATGACTGCTATCCAGAACAGCTTGGATTTTTTCAACCGGTCAACCTCCCCGGTACTCACTCCACAGACCCCCCTGTAGGGTCGGGAACTGGACCACAAGTGGGAGGTACACCTCCCAAATTTCCCTCATTCGGTGTTCCTCAAGATGGGATGCCTCCTCCATACTCTTACTATCCCGCTTATGCTCCTAACTTCCCGACGATTCGAGTAATACGCAAGGGTAGTGGAGTCATTCAAGAGGAACTTACCACCTATATTCTCTAAGGTGGGAGTGATCCTCCGGGAAACCCGGACCAATGGATCCAAGAATTAGAGAAGATATTTGAGGTGCTGTACGGATGCACGTAAACTCATTTGTGCCGGGTTGCAACTCAAGAAAGAGGCAAATTCTTGGTGGCAAGCCTGCCCATATTGTTGGCTGCCCATCCAGAACCCACTTGGGAGCAGTTCAAGGAGTTGTTCTTGGACAACCATTATCCGCGCAGCTTCAGAGACCGCAAGGAGACTGAGTTCATGGCCTTAACTCAAGGAGGTAAGACTGTCCTTGAGTACCAACAACAATTCGAGAGTTTGTTCCATTTTGCCCCAAGGCATATGAGGACAGCTGAAGAGAAGGCAGCAAGGTTCCTAAAAGGCCTAAAAGCATCTATTGGGTCTGTACTTGAGGTCTTGGATTTGACCGAATATGGCCAGATTGTGCAGAAGGCCAAGACCATGGAGGATAAGCAAAAGGGTGAACAGTCCCTCACCCCTGGACTGTGGAAGAGAACAAATCCATTCCCGGATATGGGAAATTCCTCCAAGGCATACCGCGGATCATACAGTTCTGGGCCTATGTATAGGCAGCCCTATAGGCCATCTGGCTACCCTCCTAGACCAGTTGGTGGTTCGGGTTCCACCTCCTTTCGCCCGAACACTAGTGTGGCACCTACAGCTCCAAGGCCACCTCGACCTCCATCCGCACCCAGCTGCGAGGGCCCCGCCTAGCCCGACGCCCTGATTCGCTGTTCAACCGCCATTCATATGGACATTATGCGAAGACTCAGGCTGCACCAGCCTTGCTGCCTAGTCACCTCTGCAGACCGACCTCCCTTAGCTCGGGGAAATCAACCGCAGGAAAGGATGTATGCTCTGTCAGCCGAGGACGCTGAGGCCAGCACAGAAGTAGTGGTAGGTACATTTTAAATTAAGAAATTTACTATGGTTAATATTGATGACCTGCTGAAATTATATGCATTGTTACACTAGGTATCCTACCCATATCAGGTATACCAGCCTATGTTCTATTCGATTCAGGAGCTACTCATTCATTCGCATCTAAGAGATTTGTAGAGAAACTTGGGATGTCACCCAGGATCCTAGATCACGGGATGATTGTTAGTATGCCTACTGGTAAAGTCGCACAGTTGAAGGAAGTGTATGGGCCGTGCCCAGTAGAAATTAATGGGAAGAACCTTGACGCACAACTCATTAAGTTTAATATGCAGAATTTTGATGTTATATTGGGTATGGATTGGTTGTCGGCTCATCGAGCTAATGTGATCTGTGCTGAAAAGCTGATTAGGGTGACAGATGACGAAGGGAAAGAATTGGTATACCGAGCATATCCAATGAAAAGAGTGAGGAAGGTCCTTGTCTCTGCTCTTCAAGCGGTAAAGTTGCTAGAAAGTGGATGTCATGGTTACTTGGCATCGGTACTTGATGTTGATGCAAAGATTACACCTCTAGAAGAGGTAAAGGTGGTTAAAGAGTTTCCCGATGTTTTCCCAGATGATCTGATGCATTTACCACCTGATAGAGAGTTGGAGTTTGCCATAGATTTGACTCGTGGAGCAGCTCCAGTATCTAAGGCTCCATACAGGATGGCACCAGCTGAATTGAAGGAGTTGCGATGCAGCCAGTGAACTATTAAAAAGGGGGTTTATTCGCCAAGTGTTTCACCTTGGGGTGCCCCATGTTGTTTGTCAAGAAGAAAGATGGCAATCCAGATGTGCATAGATTACCGGAGTTAAATAAGCTAACCATTAAGAACCGGTATCCATTGCCACGCATCGATGATTTATTTGATCAGGCGGGGGAGCCGAGTATTTTCAAAGATAGACCTTCGGTCCGGCTATTATCAGCTCAAGATAAAGAGCAGTGATATACCCAAAACAGCATTTAGGACTCGATACGGTCACTATGAGTTCCTAGTGTTATCATTCGGGTTAACCAATGCACCGGAAGCATTCATGGATCTAATGAATCGAGTATTTCAGGATGTGCTAGATAAATGGGTAATTATTTTTATTGACGACATCTTGATCTACTCCAAGACCGAAGAGGAGCACACTCAACACTTGAGAATGGTGTTACAGAGGTTGAGAGAGCAAGCTTGTTTGCCAAGTACAGCAAGTGCGACTGCTTGAACAAGTTAGATTCCGGGCACGTAGTGTCTAAAGCCGAATCAAAGTAGATCCCGCAAAGGTGAACAGATTGGAATGGGAAAGCCCCAAGAATTTTAAATCAAATTAGAAGCTTCTGGGGTTTATGGATATTACCGGCGCTTCATTGAGAATTTTGCTCGGATCTCGCCAATGACCAAGTTGACTAAAAGGTGTGAAATTCACGGCAGAGGAATGTAGAAGAGCTTCAGAATTGAAAGAAAGGTTGGTGACGGCCCGTGTTGACTATTCCTCAAGGCATGTGGAATGACATTATACCGATGCCCAAAGTTGGTTTGGGTTGTGTTCTCATGCAACGAGAAGGTAATAGCGTATGCATCCCGACAACTAAAGGAGTATGAGAAGAATTACCCCACTCATGACTTGGAACTAGTCACATTTTGCCCTTAAGATCTGGCGACATTATTTGTATGGGGAGAAGTGTGAGATATACAAAGGATCACAAAAGCCTGAAATACTTCTTCACCCGTAGGATCTGAATATGAGATGAGAAGATGGCTTGAACTCATGAAGGATTATGACCGGATATTCAAGATCATCCCGGGAAGGCAAATGTAGTGGCAGATGCATTGAGTCGGAAGACACAGATCGGGCGCCTTCTACTTAATCAAAGCCCACCACTGTGCAAGAGGCGATGCTAATGGATGAAACCCTCTTATATGAAGGGGCAACCTTAGAGCTTGAATCTCAACCAAAAACCTTAAATGGTTGATCAGATCCTTGACGGATCTACAGGCATCCGCCATTAGGCAAGAGGTGATAATGAAGCAACCTTTGGATCCCGAATTGCAGCGGATCAGAATTAAGGTTCAAGATCAAACAATAAACCACCAGATTTTGCTTTGGCCGTGATGGGGCATTGATGTTTCGAGATGATTGTGTACCCGATGATTTGGATATACAAGATAAGATAGTGAGAGAAGCACACAGCTCCGAGTACTCACTCCACCCAGAAGTACCAAGATGTACAAAGACCTCAAACAAAGTTACGTGGCAAGCATGAAAGTCACCATAGCTTTGTATGTGGCGACTTGTCTTACTCGCGTAAAGTAAAAGCCGAGAGGCATCGACCTTATGGACTCTTCAGCCACTCCCAGCACTGAATGGAAGTGGCAAAGGATTACAATGGACTTCGCCACCGGGCTACCAAGTACCCTAAGGGAATGGACGCGATATGGGTGATTGTGGATCGGGTTACCAAGACCGCTCATTTTATTCCTATCAAGACCAAGTTCTCCATGACCAAACTAGCACAACTTTATATGGACAACATAGTGCGCTTACATGGAGTGCCAAGGAGCATTGTTTTAGTAGGGACCCAAGGTTCACTTCTAGATTTTGGAAAAACTTACAAGATGCCTTGGGATCACAAATGAATTTGAGTACCTTTCACCCACGCACGGATGGTCATGGAGCGAACCATACAGATATTAGAAGACATGCTCGTGGCATGTGCAATGGAGATGAGTGGCGTTGGAAGAATATATACCTCTTATGGAGTTTGCATATACCAACAGCTACCAAGCTACAATTGGGATGGCTCAGATGAGGCGTTATATGGCGTGAAGTGCAACTCCTTTGTATTGGGATGAGGTAGGTGAACGTCAATGTTAGGACCGAGATGATACAAATGACTTGTGACAAAGTCGACGTTATTAGAGAACGGATTAAAGCGCCTCGCCAAAAGAGCTATGCGGATACCCGCAGAAAGATATTGAATTTCAGCCAGAGAAAAGGTATTTCTCAAGATCTCTCCTACTAAAGGGTTGCAAAGGTTTCACAGAAGGGAAGTTGAGCCCAAGATACATTGGACCATTTGAGATCTTATCCCGGTTGGCTCAATAGCCTACATGCTTGCTCGCCACCTTCACTTGGGGATGTTCACAATGTATTCCATGTATCCATGTAAGAGATACGATGATCCATCTCATGTACTACCCGGGGAAACCAAATACCTAG
>JAJSZK010000057.1:0-25500 GCA_022985045.1 Macadamia tetraphylla | reverse complement strand
CAAGATTAAAAGCGATTGTGCGTTCACTTCACTTGGGGCAACATGAAATCATGGGAAAGCTTACTAACATCATGGAAAAACTTACTATGGTGTTTGAAAATTTGTCATCCAGCCATGCAATGGAAGAATCCTCAAACCAAGTGAGCAAACCAAAAGAAGAAGTAGCCAATATTTTGAAACCCGGCACGCTAACATAGAAGAAAAGAAGATGACAATAAAGAAGGAGATGAACAGGGAAAAAGTTGAAGAAAAAGAAGGAGAAAAAAAGGGAAAACGATGATGAAGAACAAAATGTCTTTCAAAGAGATATTATTCTTCGAAAGGTTGGCATCCGCAAGATGATCATCTCAGCTTCATTAATTGGAATATTTCATAATAAACTATAGGACAAGGACTTTTTAAAGGGGGGAAAAGAATGTTACGTGAGAAAGTGGAGATCCCAAATAGATATGGGGTGAAACCACCTTGGTTAAATTTAATTGTTGGGAATTTACCATGTTTTAAAGTCATTTTAATTATTGTGTCCATTATCATAAGTGTTTTCGGGGGATGGGAATTTAAATTTTTTAGTGGGATATAATGGAAATGTGTGGCTCTATCTCCAACTTGGGTGAAGTATTAATCGGGGATGAGTACTATAAATTAGCTAGAGATTTAATAGAAAGGGAGACTTTGAAATCCAATTAAACTCTTTGATTTAAAAGGTATTTTTCCCCTCAAAGGACCTAAAATTTGGTTAGTAAGCTAAACTTTTTCCCATATCTTTTCTCCTATTTTTTCTATTTTTTTTTTTATTTTATTCTCGCCCTTTTTTCTCTCATCCCCCCTCTTGTGCATGTAACATAATCTTTTCCCATGGATCCTTGTTCCCTTTTTAAAAATTTTAAATTTTTTTAATCTATTTTTTTATTACATATTACCCTTTCTTTTATGTCCTTGACACTAATTGGTAAAAAGGGAAAAATTAGATTGGCACCCTGGAACATTGGCTTTTAACGGGTAAGATTTTGGAATTGGTAGATGTTATAGGGAAAGATATTTTTTGCAAAATCCAAAAAACAAGAGGGAAAGGGGGAGCAAAAAAAAGGGGGTTAGAAAATTTTAAAAATTTGATATTTGGGAGGCGAAAGGGGGAAAGGTGGAGGGGGGATTTTTGTCACCCCCCCTTTACCCGAACCGGAGCGGTGCCCGAGTTAAAAAGTTAACCCAAACCCCCCGGGGTCATGGGGTCGATTCCACCCAATACACACACTAACATCAATTCAGGGGGTCAGCGGAAGACTAATTTTTTCCTAAAAAATTTCCCCCTATACTTGATACCCAAATGATGATACCATAATTATATACTTTTGGGGCCCCAAGGCATAAAATATACACAAAAGAATAAAGTTCAAATATCAAGTATATCAGAAATCATCAAAATCATGAGTACACACTGGGTCGGTATAAAAAGGGGGTTTTCCCGGGGATGGGGGTGCCCCTGGGATCATATAAAAAGCCCCGGGCCCCTGTGGAGCCCCCCCCTGGGCCCCCCAAAAAACCCCTCCCCCCGGGTCCCCTGCTAAAAACCCCGGGGTCCACCCCCTCAAAATTTCATTGTGGGACCCACCCCACCCTCCTGGGGTGAATGCCCTGCAAAATCATCAAAAAAGGGGGGTACCGGGGGGTGAGCTCACTAGCTGGGTAAGAAAGGGGGCCCCACACAACAGCCCCCAATCACAAACATCATATGCACTACATGCCATGCAATTCATTTTAAATCACATACACCTAATCAACATTACTAAGTCTTTGGTTTTAGTGCTACTACAACCACGGCCAATACTCCGGGCAGGGAAAAACCCCCCCCCGGGCCCCCCATAGGGCTGTTGGAGAAGGCCCACCGTGAGTACTCGGAAAAATAAAGACAATGCCGCCCCCGGGCTCTAAAAGAAATGTAAATAAATTAAATAAAAGGTTTGACTCCAAATTTAAAAGCGACGATTGGCCCTCTTGAAATCCCCCCGGTTCCGTTTGTCCTACATGATTTTGGGCGTAATGCCTAACCCCCCAGGGTTTAAAAACAACCGCCCCTTTTTTCCCCCCCAAATGGAAACCCCAAAATTAAACCCCCTTTTGGGAAGGGTAAGGCGGATGGTGAGAATCCTAATACCGCATGCTCCTATATGTTCGGATAGTGCCTCCGTGTCCCATCCCCGGGCCACCAATGCATTCGTTTCCAAGCCGACCAGGGCATCTAGTCTATCAATGCATTATGCAACATGATGTCCACATTAAACATATAACATCTCTTTCAATTTGCATTTGAAAAGTAAACAAGATAAATGCAAAAAAAAAGGGTGAAATGACTAATCTATATAGCATATTCATGATGACATGACTAAATTAGATATAGTTATATGAATGCCAAACAAATGCCTTGAAACAAGGAAACGCCCTCTCTCCACTTACTTGTGGCGAAAAGGGTTCCCGTTCGGGGAGACCCGGGCAAATCGGGTATGATTTGGTGAACCTAACATAATTGAGGGGTTAGTACTTCACCTTTTTAGAATCAAAATTAATAAAACCGCTTAAAAATCGTTTTAAAACGCCAAAAGAAGGTCCCACGTCCGATTTGGGCTCGATGGGAAAAAAGGATCCCCCGGGCCACTGTGGGTGGAAGGGGGTTTTCACCCCCCGGTCCTACCCGGGTTTTTGGCCCGGGTATCCCCCCGGTAGGACCCGCCGGTCCTCCCCCCGTTTGGCGAACCCCTGGTCCCCCGGGTGGGTCTCTGGGGTAGGGCCCTTTCCCGGGGTTTTGGCAAACCCAGTTTTTCTAACTTCCTCCATTCCGGGGACCCAAATAGGGCTTTTCTCAACCCATTCTTCACACCTTTAAAGTCCTATAGGATGGTTCTAGCTTAGATCTAAGTTAGATTCAAGTGAGGGAACCATCTTACCTTCTTTGCTCAAAATGACTTCAAACCCTTAAAAAACATTTCCCAAACTCACAATGCCCCTTTTAATTTTTTAAACCTTAAGATAAAATTCTTTTTCCTTTTCAAAAAAAAAGGGGTGTTTACAAGATCTTAAGAAACCATACTGAATCAAGGGTTTAAAGCGGGGGTATGGAATGTTAAAACCCCCCTTTTTTTACCTCAATTTAGATCTCGAGTTGAAGATTACTCCCCGGGCCCCGGAATGGCAAGATCGAGCTTGGAACTGAAACCCTTTCCCCTTTCTTCCTCTTCCTTTCTTCCCCTTTCTTTTCCCCCCTCTTTACTTTTCTCCCCAAAACGTTAGGGTAATAAATGGAAAAAAAAGGGTCATAAAGCTTTATATACTATTCCTACTTAAGTGAATAGTTTTGGGATGGGTCATTTTGGGTGGGTGGGTGTACCCCCCGTTATACCCCCCAAGAGTAAGACTTGGGTTTTTTACCGGGGGGGGACCTCGGCTGGGACCCCACCCCCATACGATGTAGCATACGATATACCTTAAAATACGGATATAATACCTTTTATCCGCATAGCCTTATGGTAGGTGAAATTACGGTTTGGGCACCCCGCCCCTTGGGGCCCGGCTGGGACTTGTCGGGCCACCCGGTTTTTAAGGTCACCCGTCCCATCATAGCCCATAAAAAACCCCGCCTAATATCCCCCGGCTGGGTTTCCCGCATATTTAAAACCCGGTT
Source organism: Macadamia tetraphylla (assembly GCA_022985045.1). Lineage (NCBI taxonomy): Eukaryota > Viridiplantae > Streptophyta > Magnoliopsida > Proteales > Proteaceae > Macadamia > Macadamia tetraphylla. The sequence goes on along the minus strand of JAJSZK010000057.1, from coordinate 21,827 downwards.
CAACCACGAAATCAGCCCGGGGTTTAAAGGGGGATATTACATTACCCCCCAAAAAAATTTTTGCCTCGAAATTGCGTACGGTTGATAAAAAGATGGGGGTACTTGGCTCGCATTTCTTTTTTACCTCCCAAGATGCTTCTTCAAGTGAATGATCGCCCATCGCACCTTTACATAAAATGGAGGGGGTTTCGGGGTTTTCCCCTTTCCCGGTCCAAAATTTCATGGTCTTTGTAGGTCATATCGCTTCTAGGTACTCGGTTCCACGGGTAGTACATGAGATGGATCATGCACATACTTCTTAAAATGGATACATGGAATACATTGTGAACTTTTCCCAAAGGGAAGGTGGCGGAGCAAGCATGTAGGCTTTGACCCAAACCCCGGACAAGATCTCAAATGGTCCCATGTATCTTGGGCTCAACTTCCCTTTCCGTGAAACCTTTGCAAACCTTTAGTAGGAAAATCTTGAAAATACCTTTTCCTGGCTGAAATTCAATCCCCTTCTCGGGTGCCCGGGATAGTTTTTTTGGCGGGGGAGCTGCTTTAATCCGTTTTCTAATAACGCCGCCCTTTGTCACAAGTCATTTGGATCATCTCGGGTCCTAACATTGGGCGTTCACCTACCTCATCCCAATACAAAGGAGTTCGCACTTTCCCATATAAGCCTCATATGGAGCCATCCCAATTGTAGCTTGGTAACTATTATTATATGCAAACCCATAAGATATATATTTTTCCCCAAACGCCACTCATCTCCATTGCACATGCCCCGGCATGTCTTCTAATATCTGTATGGTTCGCCCAGACCATCCGTCGTGGGTAAAAAACGACTCAAATTCATTTGGATCCCAAGGCCCTTTGAAAGTTTTTCCAAAAACTGAAGTAAACCCTTTGGGTCCCTATCTAAACAATGCCCCCGGCACTCCATGTAAGCGCACTATGTTATCCATGTAAAGTTGTGCTAGTTTGGGCATGGAGAACTTGGTCTTGATAGGAATGAAATGGCGGCCTTGGTAACCCGATCCACAATCACCCATATCCCCTTTTTTCCCCCTTAGGTGTACTTGGTAGCCCGGGTGGGAAGTCCATTGTAATTTTTTCCCACTTCCTTTTCCGATCGGGAGTGGTGAAGGGTACCATAAGGTCGATGCCTCTGGCTTTCACCTTCCGGGTAAAAAAATGCCACATACAAAGCTATGGTGACTTTCTTTTTTTGGGCCCCCAGAACTGTTTGAGGTCTTTGTACTTTTTGGTATTTCCCGGGTGGAGTGAGTACTGGAGCTATGTGCTTCTCTCACGATTTTACCCTGATACCCAAATCATCGGTACACACAATCTTCGAAACATCAATGCCCCATCCGGCTAAAGAAAAATTTGGGTCGTTCATTGTTTGGTCTTGAACCTTAACTCGATCCGTTTGAAAGGGGGACCCAAAAGGTTGCTTCATTATCACCTTTGAAAAATTTTTCCGGATCCCCAAGAGCCGATAAGGATACCCAACCATTTAAGGTTTTGGGTTTTGAGGTTAAAGCAAAAAGGGGCCCCCCCTTCATACAAGGGGGTTTCATCCATTAGCATCGCCTTTGCACAAGTGGTGGTAGCTAAAATGAGGGGCGAAAACCTGTTTTCCCGACTCAATGCATCCGCCACTACATTAGCCTTCCCGGGATGATTTTAATATCCATCATAATCCTTCATGAGTTCAAGCCATCTTTTTGTCTCATATTCAAGTCTTTGGGGTGAAGAAGTATTTGGCTCTTGTGGTCCGTATCTCACACTTCTCCCCATACAAATAATGTCCCCAGATCTTAAGGGCAAAAAAAGATAGTTCCAAGTCATGAGTGGGGTAATTTTCTCATATTTTTTTAGTTGTGGGGATGCATCGCTATTACCTTCCCGCTTGCATGAGAACACAACCCAAACCAACTTTGGAAGCATCGGTAAAAACGTCATTCCACTTGCCTTGGGAATAGTCCCCTGAGGCCACCAACTTTTCTTTTTTTGGAAGCTCTTCTCACATTCCCCCCCCACCGAATTTCCCCCCCTTTTTAGTCAACTTGGTCATTGGTTTTTGAGATCCGGGCAAAATTCTCGATGAAGCCCCGGTTACCCAGCCAAACCCAAAAGCTTCTAATTTCAAAAATTCTTGGGGCTTTCCCATTCCATTTGCTTTCACCTTGGGGGGGATCTATTTTTTTTCCCCCTTTGACCCCCGGCCCGGGAATCCAACTTGTTCAAGCCAAAATTCACACTTGCTGTATTTGGAAAAAACCCCCCTTGATCTCTCAACCTCTGTAACACCATTCTCAAGTTTTGAGTGTGCTCCTCCTCGGTCTTGGAGTAGATCAAGATATCGCCAATAAAAACAATTACCCATTTGTCGAGCACATCCCGAAATACTCGATTCATTAGATCCATAAATCCCCGGTGCTTTGGGTTTAAACCCCGAAGGACAACACTAGGAACTCATAAGGGCCCGGGCGAGTCCTAAATGCTGTTTTGGGTATATCACTACTCTTTATCTTGAGTGATAATACCCGGACCAAGGTCTATCTTGAAAATACTCCCTCCCTCGATCAAATAAATCATCAATGCGGGCAATGGATCCCGGTTCTTAATGGTTAGTTTATTAAACCCCCCGGTAATCTATGCACATCAAAACTACCATCCTTCTTCTTGACAAACAAAAAGGGCACCCCAAGGTGAAACATTTGGGGAAATAAACCCCTTTTCTAATAGTTCTTGCAATTGCATCGCAACTCCTTCAATTAAAGGGTGCCATCCTTTTGGAGCCTTAGATTGGAGCTGCTCCGAGTCAAGTCTATGGCAAACCCCAACCCCCCGTGGGTTGGTAAATGCATGGGATCATCGGGAAAACATCGGAAACTCTTTAACCACCTTTACTTCTTCTAGAGGTGTAACTCTTGCATCAACATCGAGTCCCAAGGCTAAGAAACCCCGACATCCATTTTCTAGCAACTTCACCGCTTGGGGGCGGAGACGGGGACCTTCCTCACCCTTTTCATTGTATCCCCGGGGAAACTTTTTCCCTTGACATCCCACCTTAATCAGCCTTTCCACAGATCACGTTAGCTCGATGAGCCGACAACCAATCCATACCCAATATAACATAAAAATTTCATAAAAAAATTAATGAGTTGTGCATCAAAGTTTTTCCCCACTAATCTCCAGGAGGCCCATACACTTCCTTAAATTTGGAATTTTAAAGGGGGATACTAACAATCATTCCATGGTCTAGGACCCCGGGGGACATCCCAAGTTTCCCTAAAATCTCTTAGATGCGAATGAATGAGTAGCCCCTAATCAAATAAAACAGGGGTGGTATCCCGATATGGGTAGGATACCTAGTATAACAATGTATATAATTTCGGGGGGGTCATCAATATGAATCATAATGAACTTCTTAATTTAAAATGTACTCCCAAACTTACTAGCCTCGGCTTCCTCGGGATAGGGCATACATCCTTCCTCTTGACCCCTCGAGGGGGAGGTGGGCGCAGAGGGTGGGGGGGGCAAGGCGGGGGGGGGCCCCGGGCAGTTTTGATAATGCCCATAGGAATGGGGGTTAAAACAACGAATCGGGGCTGGGGCTGGGGGGGGCCCTCCGCATTGCCCCCGGAGATGGAGGTCGAGGTGGCCTTGGGGGCTGGGGTGCCACACTAGTGTTCAAAAAGAAGTAAAACCCCAAACCCCCCGGGCCCCCAGAAGGGTACCCGGATGGCCTATGGGGTGCCTATACATAGGCCCAACTATGACCCACGGTATGCTTTGGGGGAATTTCCCATCGGGAAAAGGATTTGTTCTCTTCCAGCCCGGGGAGTGGGGGCTGTTCCCCCTTTGCTTATCTTCCATTGTTTTGGCCTTGAAACCCGGCCTTTTCGGTCAAACCCAAAACTTCAACCCACGCCCCAATGATGCTTTTAGGCCTTTTGGGAAACCCTTTTGCCTTTCTTATTTTTTCGCATATCCCTTTGGGGAAAAAAAGGAACAAACTCTTTGTTTTTGGGTATTAAAAGGGCGCTTACCTCCTTGAGTTAAGGCCATGAACTCGGCTCCTTCCGATCTCAAACGCGGAAAATGGTTGTCCAAAAAACAATTCCTTGAATTTGCTCCCAAGTGGGTTTTGGATGAGCAGTTTTTAATATAGGTTTGGAGGCTTGCCCCCAAAGAATTTGCCTCTTTCTTGAGTTGTAACCCGGACAAATGTTTTTTCGGGCATCCGTGCACTCAAGCACCTCAAATATCTTCCCCAATTCTTGGATCCATTGACCCGGGTTCTAAGGATCCCCCCCACCTTAGAGAATCCCGGTGGTAAGTTCCTCTTAAACGACCTCCCTTGACGAACGGGCCGGGAAGTTAGGAGCATGGGCGGGATAGTAGGAGTATGGATGGGGCATCCCATCCGAGGAAAAAGAATGGTGGGATTGGGGTGTACCCACTTGTGGCCCCGTTCCCGACCCTCGGGGGCCCCCTGGGAGTGAGTCCCGGGAGGTTGCCCCTTTGAAAAAAAACCCAACCTTTTCGGATGGGGCATAAATGTTTTTTTCCTTTGAAGCATTTGTTGTTGGAAATTTTTTGGGCCCGCTGAATTATTGTAGCAAATCTCCTGTGAAAACCCGGGGGAAAAGGGGCCGGAGTGGGGCATAGGTGGGTCCCCAGGGCCCCCCCCGCCCAAAGGGGTCTCTGGGGGGAGTGGGGGTGAGGTATCCCCCAGAAGGGACCCCCCGGATTTTGTGGTGGGCCGACCCGGGGGCCCCCGGAGGTACCTGGGGCATTACTCCCGGATCTAGTCCGTACCATCGTATCCCTGCACGGGAACATATCACACACCATATTGGTTAAACACCATAAAACTGATTTAGGCACACAATCATATGCCATTATATGAGGTGTTGTAGTGTATGATAGCCTGTAATTAATCATAGCTCAATTCCAAGATACGGGCAAAGTTCACAACATACATGCTAATGGTCCCCTTGACCTAGCATATTGATCATAGGATTAATATCCACCATAAAACCAATGAAATCATAATGGGAAAAAAAAGGGGAAAAAAAAAAGGGAAAAATTTTAAAAATTTTTTAAAATTTTTCCCCCTTCCCCAAACCCGGGGGATGAACGGGGGGTGGGCCCCCCCGGGGTCGCCCCCCGGCCCCAAGCCCCCCAAACCGGGGGTGGCACCGGGTAGGGACCGCCCCCCCGACCCCCCCGGTTTTGCCTTTTAAAAACCCGGGGCCCTGGGGCCCTTTTTTCCCTTCCTCCCCCCTCTTCCCTCTTTTTTCCCTTTTTCCCTTTTTGGGCGATTTTGGGGAGTCTCCTGGCCCTTCTACTGGTTCCACTCATCCACTGGGCCCTTTAGAGAAGAGTCAACTCCTTCTTCATTCAAGTAAGTTCTTCTTTTTCCCTTTTTTCCGGAATTTCTATTTGGGTGAAATGCATGTATAGATTTATTTTCCCAAGGCCCTTTCCATATTTTCCACCATAGAATAGTATTACCATGTGTTTGTGATGATTCCTTGCTCATTTGTAGTTTATAGGAATTATCTCTTTTATTTGGAAAAACCCCAATTGGTGCCCTAGGTTTCCAAATTTGGGGTTTCTTCAACCCTTTTCTCTTTTCCCCAAATTTGGGGACTTCTTTGTAATTTTTTTCCACTTGTTTTACGCTAGATATACTTTAGATTTCATTGAATCATCCATTTTGCTTGAAATCCCCATGTATTTCCATGAAAACCCCTTTTTTGTCTTGGTTTCAAAAATTTTCATCCCATACTTGTATTCTTAATTCCATAGTCTATTTGGGGTATGTTTTTGAAAATTTCAACATCCCCTTTGTGGCATTTCGTTCTAGCCCCTGGGGTTTCAAGCTTTTATTTCACTATGAATGGGTTGGTGAATCCCCCCGAACCCTTCATGTTATTTGCTCATTCTCCCCTTTTTTGTCATTTTTTGTTTTGGCATGTTTCTATGGCCATCTACCATGTTTCATTCATTTTTTTCCCCCATCGCCCTAGTTTTCCCCCCGTTCCTTTTTTGCATGAATTTTTTTTTGGGGGTTTTCCCCTTCTTTAATCCGCTTTTTTTTTGACTAACCCCTACCCTTTTTCTTATTGCGGGATGTCGCACGGGGGCAAGGACCATTTTCCCTCGGCTTTGGGCGCGACCACCGCCTGGGGAAAAGTGCGGGCCCGGACTTCACTCATCCCCGGGGGAGACCCTTTTGGGCACCCTTGGACTATGATGGGGAACTTCACTAGTCGGGGCCCCCAAAGCCCCTTTTTCCCAAGGGTGGGTTTTGGGGGGGAAAAAAACCTTTAGTCGAGGATTTCCCAAAAAGGGGCCCGGGCGGGAGAGGTTCTCGGATTGGGGGACTCTATTCTTGGTGGACCGACCATGCTCGGCATCCCTCGGTTCTATTCAAAAATGTCGTTCGGGGGAAATTTCCCCCTCGGCGGGGGAAAGGGGGTGGATACCCCGGGGCGGTGGGGATTTTTGGCGTTTCCCGGGGTATGGGGGGATACCGATATTTGCCCCGGGTAGGCCCGGGGACCATTCATGAGCCAGGGGGGGGCTTCATCTGAGACCATCTGGGGCCAAAAAACCCCCCGGGCCCCCAGACATCTTTCTTCCCGGGGGCCGTTCTTCCCCCTTGACCCAGTTCAATTTGCTCCCGGGGGGGGCCCCAAAACCCCGGGGGTTTCATGGGGGTTTCATTCCCTTTTGTATCTTCACGGCCGGGGGGGGGCGGGAGCACTTGTCCCTTTCCCCCATATCATCCTCCACGATGGAGCACCATGCTTCCCACCGGGGGAGGATTCCCTTTGGAGGATCCTCAGGGGGTCTTGAGTTCTTGGGGGAATCGGGGAGAGGAGGGGGGACCCCGGGGGATAGGTTCGTGGGGCAACCTCTTGAAGATGGGTCTCCATACCCTCATGGATTCACCTCCTAGATGGGGGGAACCGGAGGTAGGGGTAGGGGGGCTCCCCCTATAGGGATGTCCTCATGGAGGAGGAGTCGGGGGAGGATGAGGACTCGCCTCGGGGGGGGCCCCCAGGGGGGGCCCCTTTTTCCCCCGGGGGCGCCTCGGGGGTCGAGGGTCCCCCCCAGTTTTTCCCGAGCTCCCCCACCACGGAGTGGTGCCTCCCCCCCCAGAGGGGGGGGGCCTCCAGGGGGCCTTGGGGGATGGGGGGTTAGTTTGGGGGGGGGAGATTGCCCGGGGGCCCCCCTTTTGGAGGTTTCCTTCCTTGGGGGGGGGACTTGGCCCGGGGGGCCTATCTCGGGACGGGGGCCCCGGTTTGGGAGGGAGGGGGTGGTGAGCGGGGTTGATTATTACGATCCCCCCCGGCGTCAACCCCGGGGCCTCCGTACGTGGGTGATCATGGGCCGGGGGGCCGACCGGTGAGGGTTTGGCCCCCCAGTTCCCCTTTTTCTTTTTTTGACATTGTATATTTATTTTCTTCTCATTCCTTGTATTTGCATTGTAATTGGATTCTTTTATGGAATAAAATACTTTGGATAGTAAAATTTTTTGGGGTTTTCATATGTGGAGTGGTTTTGTGATTTTGTTGTGATGAAAATTTTTTTTTTTATCTGTGTTTTTGTTATATTATATTTTGTTTATGGGGGATTTGTGAAAAATTTTTTTAAATCCCATTTTCGCCGTTATCCCGAAATTTCGCAAAATAGTACTTTATAGGTTATAGTACCAACCTAATTACCTTTTATCTACACTCCGCATGCCAAAATGCAACTTATAAAAAAACCCCCCATTTTTAACTTTCTTTCTTTGACTTTTAAATCTTTAAAGTTTTTATTTTTAAAACCCCCTTTTTCCTATTATAGAGTCTGGGGATTCTAATGGTATTTTTGTGAGTGAAGCGAGCACCCGTTTATACCCCCGTTTGTCCCCCCCTTTCCCCTGAAGGGCGGTGCCCGAGTTAACCCCGTTAACCCAAACGGGGAATCAAATTTTTATTCCCCCCAGCATACACACTAACATCAATTCATCGGATCGGCGGAAGACTAAGTTTTCCGTAAATAATTCCCATATACTTGATACCCAAATGATGATACCATAATTATATACTTTTGGGGCCCCAAAGGGATGATATATACAAAAAGAATAAAGTTCAAATATCAAGTATATCGAAACCCAAAATCATAAAAGTACATTTCCTCGGTATAAAATGGGCTCACCCATAAAGGTGTGCCCCTGGCATCATAAAAACCCCTCGGCCTCTAGTGGAGCTCGGGGGCCCCCTTTCCCCCCCTTGCCCGGCTCTCCCCGCGTCTCCCCGTGCTCAAACTCCTCGGGGTCCCCCGCCTCTTGGGGAAACTTTTTTGGGGCCCCCCCCTCTCCTCGGATAAATGACCCAAAATCATCTAAAAAGGGGGGTACCGTGGGATGAGCTCACTAGCTCGTAAAGAAGGGGGACCACACACAATCCACAAAAACCAAAAACATCATATCCTACATGCCATGCAATTCTTTTTAAAAACACTACCCTAATCAACATTACTAAGTCTTTGGTTTTAGTGCTACTACAACCATCTTGCTTTTAATCGGCAGAACTCCCCCCGCCCTTTGGGGTTTGGAAAGGCCCAGTGAGTACTGGAAAAATAAAGACAATGCCGTCCCCCGGGCTCCCCCAAATGTAAATAAATTAAATGGCATCTTGACCCCGGGCAATTTAAAAGCGATCGATTGGCCCTCTTGAAATACCCGGGGTTGTTTTTTTCCCCACATGACTCGGGGGTAATGCCTAACCCGCCATGCCCAAACAACCGCCCCCCTTTTCCCCCCCAAAAGGAAACCCCAACCCCCTTAAAAGGGGAAGGGTCATAAGGGGGTGGTGAGAATCCTAATACCGCATGCTCCTTTTGGGGATGCATAGTGCCTCCGTGTCCCTACCAGGGCCCCCCCAAGCATTTTTTCCCAAAGGGGCCCCCCATCTAGTCTATCAATGCATTATGCAACATGATGTCCACATTCACATATAACATCTCTTTCAATTTGCATTTGAAAAGAAAACCCAAGCATATATGCACATCAAAGTGTGAAATGACTAATCTATATAGCATATTCATGATGACATGACTAAATTAGATATAGTTATATGAATGCCAAACAAATGCCTTGAAAAAAGGGCCCAAAACGTCCTCTCTCCACTTACTTGTAGCGTAAAGTTCCCGTTGTGCAGGCGAGATCCGGGGCGAATCGGGTATGATTTGGTGAACCTAACATAATTGAGGGGGGGTTAGTACTTCACCATTTAGAATCAAAATTAATGAAATCCGACTTCAAAATCGTTTTTTAGAGCGTCGAAAAAAAGGTCCCACGTCCGATTTGGGCTCGATCGGACCTCGGATACCGGGGCCACTCAGTGGGTCAAACGGGGGGCTGTCACCCCCCGGTCCTACCCCCTTTGGATTTGGAAACCCCCCCCGGGGGGAAGGCCCCTTTACCCAATAGGACCCGGTTGTACCCCCTTTTTTGGGGGGAAAAAAACCCCCTAAATTCCCCCTTTTAAAAGGGCTTTTCTCAACCCATTCTTCACACCTTTAAAGTCCTATAGGATGGTTCTAGCTTAGATCTAAGTTAGATTCAAGTGAGGGAACCATCTTACCTTCTTTGCTCAAGAATAACTTCAAACCCTTAAAAAACATTTCCCCCTCACAATGCTCCTTCTACCTTGTCAATATCTCTTAAAATTCCTTCAAGATCAACACATAAATCATCTATTAAACCTTAGATTCATCATTTCAAAGGGTGTTTACAAGATTTTAAAGAAACCATACTCGAATCAAGGGTTTAAAGCTTGGGTATGGAATTTTTATAAAACCCAACTTTTCTTACCTCCAAGCAGATCTCGAGTTGAAGATTACTCTCCGCCCCGGAATGGCAAGATCGAGCTTGGCCCACTGAAACCCTTTCCCTTTTTCCCTCTTCCTTTCTTTTTCCCCTTTCTTTTCTCTCTTTTTTACTTTTCTCACCAAGCGTCGAGGGTAATAAATGGAAAGAAAAGAAGTCATAAAGCTTTATATACTATTCCTACTTAAGTGAATAGTGTTGGATGGAGTCATTTTCGGTGGGTGGGTGTACCCACTTTACCCCCCAGAGTAAGACTTGGGATTTTGCCCGGGTTGGGACCTTGGCTCGGACCCCACCCCAAACTTACGATGTAGCATCGTATATACCTTAAAATACGGATATAAAAACTTTTATCCGTACATAGCCTTATGGTAGGTGCCGTCGGTTTGGGCACCCCCCTCTCTTCGACCGGCTCGGACTTGTCGGGCCACCCGGTGTTAAGGTCACCGTGCCATCATAGCCCAAAAGGGAACCCGCTCTAATACCCTTTGGCTCGGTTCTGCATAGTTAAACCGGTTCAACCACGAAATGGGCCGGGTTTAAGCGGGATATTACAATGGTATGGACAAGGCCCTTTAAAGGCAAATGTTGGATGTTCAAAGTATCGGAGATAGGATTCTCTCCATTAAACTAGGGCTAGGCAATGAGACTATCGGCATCCCGGTGTTTTATCCCAAGAAAAGGCCCGGATAATAGTGTTAAAACACAGTTTGGGTGCACATGGATGACGGTGCAAGATTTTGGTGGGGAGATAACTAGGGGTGTCAATCGGTCGGTCTAGTTCGGTTTGGTCAGGTTGAGTCCTTTTTTGGGGTGGGAAAGCGACCCGAAATAAAACCCGAAACCAAACCAATAAAAATTTTGATTTCTTTTGGTTTGGTTTGGGTCTTGATTTGGTTTCGATTTGTCTTGGGTGTCTTAAATCAGTTTGTAACCGATTTGGGTTTTTGGTTTTTTGGCCCAATTTGGATTCGACTTTCCATACAAATCTATGCAAATTTTGTTTTTTTAATGAATTTTGGAGTGTTTGGTTTCTTACGGTTTGGTTTGATTTATCGGGTTTTGAGCGGTTTCGATTTGGTTTGGGGTTCATCTGATTTTCGATGCGGTTCATTTTGGGTTTTTGGGGGTTGCAATACCCCAAACCCAAAAACCAAACCAATAAGGCATCGGTTTGGTTTGGTCGGGTTGTTATCGGTTCGATCTGGTTGATTTTACGGTTTGGTTTAGGAATTGACCCCCCTAGAATAACTTTTTATTAGGGGACCTTAAAGGACATGTGGGCAAGGATCGTAGAGGATTTGAAGAGGTACATGGAGGGTGGGGAGTCGGATAGAGGAATGCATAAGGGATTTCGGTGTTAGACTTCACGAGATAGCATATGACTTATGCTTTGCAAACACAATTAAAAAAAAAAAAAAAAAAAAAAAAGAAAAGAAAAGAACAAGAACAAGAACATTTTGTTACATACAAAAGTGGACAACATGCAAGCCAAATTGATTACTCTGACGAGAAGCTCTAAATTGTTGTGGAAAGATTATAAGGTTACCCCTAGGTAGATCTTGACTACCCCAAATAAACTATTGGTCTTGGATTTGTATTTCAGCACAAGACAACATAAGAAGAAGATGCGTTCTATGCTAAGATAAAATGGGTGCGACTTCAAGGAACTTTTAAAAAACCCGTTCACCGATAAAATGATTTTACAAGGAAAGTTAAATTTTTAATGGAGATACTAACAAGATGTGAACTAAGATGATGACTTGTATTGAAAGTGGCTAAAGAAGTGTTTTCGGTACATCAAGGGTTTTTGCCAAACATTAGACGGGACTTGGTGGTGGGATGATAAGGTTCGGGTTGTCATTAAGATGAAAAAGGGGTGCAATAAATCTTGGTAAAGGACTTGGGGCCAAAAAGATAAAGTAAGATATTACATAGCCATAAAGGAAGCTAAGAAGATTGGGGGGAAAGCAAGGCGAAAATTTATGATGCTATATATGAAAGCCTAAAAAAAAGGGAAGGGGAAAAAATAAAAAGATTGCTAAAATAAGAGAAAGGATGAAGAAATTTGGACCACATTAGATGCATTAAAAGTGAGGATGGTATAGTACTTATACAAGATGAGGACATTACGAAGCAATGGGGTATTGTTTTCACAATTTTCTAATTGGAGAAACCTCGACTAACAGGGGGAAAACTGGATGTGGGGATTGGACATCAAACCAACCACCTTAAGGATAACTTCTACAGGTTGGCAAAATGGAAATTAAAGAGGCCCTACAAAGGGGTGAAGGGTAGTTAAAGCACTTGGACCGGATGAGATTCCTATTGAAGTAAGTGTTTAGGATTTATGGGATTTCTTGGCTAACTAAACTATTTAACAATGTTTTGATTACAAAGAAAATACGGATGTGGAGGAGAAGTATTGTAGCCCTGATTTATAAGAACAAAGGTGGTATCCGGGTTTTGAAAAAACTATAAAGGTATTAAACTAACGGGATATACCATGAAATTTTGGGGAAAAAGTCATTGAAACACACCTAAGGATAAAAACTAAGATTTAGAGAACCAATTTGGTATTATGCTAGGAGATCTCTGTGATACCCTACTTTCTAAACCCGATCTAATTCCCTGTATTGACTTGGTTTGATCATGTAGAGGCAAAACCCAAAGAAAACGGCGTAAGTATCATATGAAACATGGTAGCAAGAGTCACCTTGAACTTGGGTTGGTTTTGACATGCCCAGTAGGTACCAAGTGCAATATGTACCCAAGCCTTACACTTGCATACCCATGAGGCCATGTAAAAGGGTAAAGGTACATACTAGTATTTGTGGGTGCCAACGTAATTTAATTATATGTGAAATTTATTCTCATTGAAGCCTAAGTGGAGCACTAACAAATGAGAATCCCCCCCGAGATATACCCATAGATATACTCACGAAAAATACCCACATGAGAATAAAAACGGAGATATACCCACGAGATGGTACCCCCCTTTGACAAAAAAGATATTTTGGGGTCCGGTATAAAAGGGGAGACATTTATTGTCTTCTCCTCATTAATGATAGTTGTTCGGTGGGAGAGTTAAGAAGAGAAAAAGAAAAAAAGGAAAAAGGAAGAAGAAAAAAAAGAAGAAGGAAATCGACCGTAGAGCTTCCCCGGCTGGGTCTTGGTATTTTGACCCCGGATTAATGATCAGCCCATCGAGATCTTCGATTTGAAGTAGGTATTATACATATTCTAAGGATTTTTGGGGAAAAACCCTTTTTTTGTTTTTTGGGAAAGAACCCACTTCAATCTTGCTAATCCTATTTGGGTAATCGAAACTAAGGTCTAACGGAAGGTGTGTACAATGATTTTGAAGGATTTGGATGGAGTGTTGGTGAAGATCTAGAGTTTTGAGAGTTTTGAGCTAAAGAAGTGAAATTTGGGGTTTCAATGGTATTCGTGAGAAAGGGTAAAAATCTCCATTTTCTTTTGATTTGCTCTTAAATCTAGGTTGATGATACATGATTGGACCTTAGATGAGTGATTTGAGCCCTTTAATCGACCCCAAAGAAGTTCCCCAAGCCGGAGAGAAGATGGGAAAGATGATAGAAGAATTTCATTTAAAGGGCGGGGTGTTAAACCTACTTTTGGGTCTCGGGCCCCACTGTTCCCGAACTCAATTTGAGCCTCGGTGAAATGGCAAGTATAAGACCGATGGGCTCCAAGGCTTGCTGTCTTGACTTATGCCCACCTATCTTTCCGAATCCCCAAAATGGGTCCAAATTTGATGAGTAATCCCCATTTTTATTCTAAACCTAATTTTAGTGTTCAAACATGATGATTTTAACCCCAAAATAATGAAATGATAAACTATTATGTTTATGATAGGTTCCCTCATTATACACGTATCCAAAATTGGATTTCTTACGTATCGGGTACAAGCACCGTGTACATATACAAAATCGGGAGTGGACTTTGATTTAACCCGAATGTTTATGCATCACTTAACATGTGTTAGTCTAGTCATGTCATCATGTCACTTGTGTGTAGATTAATCATCACATATGCCATATCACGCATTGTATGTGCATTTACATAACATAATATGTTTTGCTTTATGATGTATACCCTTTATGTCTTGATGTATGTGATGGAGGAATTTCATTTGGATATAATATGCATGCTACATTAGATACCGTGACGGTTTGGGAAAACGAGTGCATGGTGGCTCGTGGAATGGGGCCGTGCCATCGTGTTGGTACTATACTCATAAAGAGGCATACTAAGATTTGATTTACCCATTTGTGCTCGACCCTTCCCAATAGGGGTTTATGTGTTGGGGGACCACCGGGGAAGCATCAGTTGGGGTTGGTGAACCCCTGCGGGTTAGAAGTATGCCGACTAATCGCTAGGACGATCGGTAACCCCGGTGGTATATTGAGGGCCGATCATCGCTTTTATTTTGGGTGAAGTCACCCATTTACTTTGTCTTTTAAAATTTTTTAAAGTCGGCTTGCATTTTAAATTCTAGTCCCAAACGGTGGGCCTTCCCCGACAACCCTATGGGTGTATCAGGGGATAGGGCCCCGGCTGCCCCGGGCATACGTGTTTTGTGGTTGTGAGTAGCACATAGCCTATGATCTAGTAATGTTGTTAAGCTAATAGGCTTAAAATAAATTGCATACATATATGTGCATTTGTATTATGATTTTTTGTGGGTCTTCCTTTCTACTTATTGGGCTAGTGAGCTCATCCCATGCACAACTCTTTTAAGTGATTTTGCAGTTACCACCTAAAGATGGGAGTCGGGTCCCACTAGAGTTTTCCTCCGGGGATTGGTGGGTCCTTGATGAGTTCAAGCATGGTGCTAATTGAATGTGCAAGGATTGTGCTGGGCTGCAATTGACTCTAGAGTGATTCTTTTTATTTTTGATGTACTCCTTTTGATGACTTGATGCTTAAATTGTTATTTTTTTGTATATATATCATGCCTTGGGCCTAAATGTATATAACTTTTATAACTCAATTTGGGTATCAAGTATTTAGGAAACAATTACATGTATTATTATGAACAAGTCTTAAATTAAAAATACGGTCGATCTTAGTTTAGTGGATGTATATTGTATTGTAGTTACTTTATTATTGATCCTGGTAGGTTTGTGAGTTAACGAGTTAACTCGGTCACCAACTCAATTTTATCGACGGGGTGTGATAAC
Organism: Macadamia tetraphylla; assembly: GCA_022985045.1. Classification (NCBI taxonomy): domain Eukaryota; kingdom Viridiplantae; phylum Streptophyta; class Magnoliopsida; order Proteales; family Proteaceae; genus Macadamia; species Macadamia tetraphylla. The sequence continues at coordinate 6,728 of JAJSZK010000057.1, read as the reverse complement.
GGTGGTATCAGTCGATGCTCTCCCCGCCTACAACATACTACTTAGACCCCATAGAAACTATAATAGGTATGGGGTGGGTGAAGATAAAAGCCTTATAAAAGTTTAAAAAATATTTATTTAAATGTAAAATTTGCCCCCTTTTACATTTCATGGCATGCATGCATTGATAGTATGAATTCTGGTTAACTAGTTTTGAATTTGTCATAATTGAATTTACTTGTTAGTGGAAATTTTAACAAAATTTTGACAAAAAAAAAGGCGTAAAATAAAAAACCCAAAAAATTTTCAACATGAAACCTAATAGACAAAAAAAATGATATGATAATAACATATGATGACCGACACAACCACCATCAAATCACACAGTTTAATATAAGCAAACCATTCAAAAATTTACAAGTACTACCATAATCACAATTCAAACTCTTAAGTACACAAATGAAATAAATTACAAAATGGATGGCAGATGCCATCAATCCATAAGTCATACTAGTCCGATCATGTAAGTAAAGTCGGAAAGTAAACCATGAAACCCAAAATAGTTAACACTGTCAAATAAAGATAAAAGTCAAGTAGGAATGACAAGTAGAAAGTTAGAAGAAGGTAATAGGCCATCAGCCTAAATCATTAGTCAGAGTCATCAGTAGAGACATCAAAAGGTTTCCTAAGTGAACCCTAGAGTTGATGCCGAGACGTGTGTCCCAATGAGTAAATCGATCATGGAGGCACACCACCCTCCTTTGTACCCCGGACATCAATAGAGATCACCCAGAAGAGTGGTACATACCCCGGTGAGTCGCTAAAACCGGACTCTATCTCTCGAACTGTCTCCACATCTGGAGCTCTCGCGGTGTTCTCATCCACTCTCGAGAAGCTCCGCCCCCGGGCCCCATTTTTCTTCAAGCTTGTAAGCCCCCCCCTGACCCTCCCTTAAGGTCCTCAACTCTAATAGTATATCCGGGGGGCCAGTGCCTCTCCATGGGTGGCGGGCCGTGGGTTGTGGGGAAGCATTAAGGATATCTGGGCCACTAGCTCTGGGCGATATGGAACCCCCGGCCCCATAGAAAGCTAGATCTGCTACCATAGTATCCAATGGCACCTCCTCTAAAACCTCCTCTCGATATCCTCATGATCAAGTACCCCAAACCCTCCTCCCGGTCGGAAAAAACCCCCGGTCATCTCTATTATGCTCATCCTCATCCATGGGCACACCCACCTCATGCTCTACATCCTCCTCCCCTGCTCCTCCCTACTGTGGCTCTACCATAAAAGGCGTGCAAGTTCATGCCTCCGTTCCTTTCTGAACTTGCCCCTTGGGCCCTTTTCCCCCCCCCCCCAAAAAAAGGTTAACTACAAAATGCTCAAAGACTGGTAAGAGCTCTACCATAGGGAAAGTTTGGTCCTCTGGATGCATGGCGTGGTGGTGCATAGACCTCGGCATGAAGTAGGGAAGGCATAGTCTAGGTACATTCCCCAAAAAGGGGGGAGCAGTGGGGGGAAACCCAGGTAGGTAGGCATAAAACCCACGATTCCTATGACCACTCCTAGGAGCTAGGTTGAACTGCCCCAAGGAAAATACCCCCCTGGGGGAAAAGTCTAATTTCGGATGGGTCTCGCTCATGAGCCAGTCCCCCCTCATGGATGTGCTCTGCATGCCCGGCCCCATCTGGGCCTATGCCTCTGGTCCTAGGAGGATTTTGTAGTGGGAATACCCTCAAGAGATACCCAAAATCTCGCTAGTCGACCCCAATAAGAATGATCTCCACCCCCTTCACCATACTAATTATGGAAAACCCCCCTCCTCCTTGGTAGCCTCAAGGTTGTAATAGAACTTTCTGCCAAGCCCTTTTGCACGGTGGGTCGATGTTGAGGATAGACTCCCAACCAAGAGTGAAAAGCCCCCCCAAGAGGTGAATGGGGGAAAAAAATTCCACAACCACCTATTCCTCCAACATCACGGTAATGAGTGGAAAGTAGGATGCGACTCTTGAACTATAGAAGACCATCTCATCATAGTTGGATGGGTTTTAAAGATCCTCCCATTCTCTAGATGGAGATGGGGCTGAAGAGCTAGACCCCACCTATTTCTTCTTGGCCTTGGAAGCTTTCCACTTCCTTGATGAATCCACAGGTTCCTTGCCTTTTGGTGGTGGCATCCTGAAAATGCAAAGAAAATAGATAAGCACATGATGTAAAATAAGAAGTTAAAGTATAAGGAGTACCAAGTTGAGACAGATAATAGAAATGGAATCAAAGAATGAATATAATGAGCTATGATAGCATATGGCAGAAAGTTTTAGGAAATGTGACCTAAGCTAGCATATTACAAATCATCAAACCCGGATACCTAAACTAGTCAAGTGATTCAATACATGGATAAGAAGGATTAAGGTGATGGAAATCACTAAGTAAACACAAGTGATGAAAAGGCGATGAATGAGATGATGCATGTGGTGATTGAGGTATCAGTGATCCCAATGAGATGTAGCCTTAATGCATGAACAATCCAAGAATATAGAATATGAATAGATCCTTTCAAGAGAACACGAGATACAATACTAGATTAAACAAGAGATAGCATATCACTACTTGGTTTGGGAATAAGATATTGAAGGATTGCAAACAAGTAGACCTAACATGTAAAAAAATTTCAAGTTTTGAAGTCTAGACAAATGGAAGAGTTACATTTCAATGGAAACAATTATTGACGATGCTAATATGCTTGGGGGCTATGATTCAAATATAAACAATGAATTCAAGAATGGCTAGGCAAAAAAAATTTCCCCAAAAGTTTTGCCCCCCCCTTTTTGGGGCAAGTCCATATAAGGGTTGAGAACAACCATGGCATCCAAATTTGGGCAAACTATGCAATGGAATGATTAGTAAACACTATGGATGCCCCAAAATCACAAATGAAATGCTAGATTGACATAGGGAGAGAAATAAACAGTAGAAACCCCAAAATTGATGGTTAGGGCAAAAAAAGGGAAAATGCCCCAATGTTTCCAATCTATGGATCAAAGTACTTGGAAACTATAATCTAAGCTCTACATTTGTATGAAAATTTTTTGTCCATAAAGGGGATCGAAAAAAAAAAAAAAAACCAAATTTCCCAAACCCAAATTGACGATTTTCCATTAAAAAGAGGGCCAGATTTTTAGAGAAAACGAGGGCTTGCAAACTCACTTTGATGATTGAATGAGAGAGAATGCAACTTAAACGGATCGTTGCGTTGATTCAACAAGTTGAGTCATAAGGGATCACCCAAGCACCCTGAGTTGGAGTGAAAGAGAAAGGAGAAAAATGGGGCAAAAATAGGGGTTTAATCCTTTTAATCGCACCTCTCGTGCAACCCCGGGTGGCAAAAAACCCCGACGGGTTTTAGCCAGCCATGCCCCCCGGGTCTTTAGCCCGTCGGTTTTGATAGTGAGTGCCCGATGCCACCGATGGGTCTTACATGGCCTGCATTGGTGGATTTGAAGGTCATTTTGAAGAATTATGAAGTTAAAAGGGGAGATTTGGCCGACACATATAATGGAATGCAAATTTGGATTTTGAATTTTCATGTGCACTTTTCCTCAACTATTTTAGGGTGTAAGTGCACAAGGTTACCGAAAGATTGGAGGGATTGTGTAATGAATTGCAATACTAACCTATATGAAATTTTCATGCAAATTAGGTACACTTAAAGATGCTATGCACTAGATCTGGGGTGTTGCTCGAGGTGCACCTCAAGGTCCCCATCCCGTTGTAGGCCACCAATCAATAGGTGGCCTCAACCTCTGAGCAAGCATCCAACCCACAACATCACGAGACAATTGATCGAGTGTGGTTTATGAGAATCCGCCCATGGCTACTTTTCCCGATCCTCCCCCGGTTCCCCCCGGTGATGTTGAGAACTTGATTCAACAATCGAATCAGATTTTCCAACAACAACGGGCATTTATGATTGCTATTTTAAAACAATGGTATGCTACACTACCGGGTCAGCCCCCCGGGTAGATATTCCACAAGGTCCAACTGGAGGGCCGGTTTTGGGGGCACGGGTTTGGAGGTACACCCCCGGCATCAACCCTCAAAACCAAGTTGGAGGTACCCCCCTACCCTGGGGGTACACCTCCATATATAATGCCACCTCCTTCCCCAAACCATTCGGCATATGCACCATATTTTCATCGAGGCCATACCATAAGAGTGGTGGAGTCATTCAAAAGGAACCAAACCCCTACATTCACTAAGGGGGGAAGTGCCCCTTTTCAAACCCGGACCGATGGATCCAAGAGATTGATGAGATATTTGAAGTGATTGAGTGCCCCGATGCTCAAAATATTATTTGGGGGGGGGTTATCAATCCGATGCGCAATACAACATACATTTACTAAACTAAGATAAGATCGTATTTTCAATAAGACCTATTCATAATAATACAGTAATTGTTTTCCAAATACTTGATACCCAAATTGAGTTATGAAAGTTATATACATTTGGGCCCAAAGGCATGATATTACAAAAAAATATAACAATTTAAGCATCAAGTCATAAAAAGGAGTACATCAAAAAAAAAAAGAATCACTAAAGTCTCAGCCATACAAACAATCCTTGCAGCGTAATCAACACCATGTCCGAACTCATCGAGACCCACCAGTCCTCGGAGGAAACTCCACAGTGGGGCCCGCTCCTAATCTCTAGGCGGGAAACCCAGTAAAATCACCTAAAAGAGTTATGCACGTGGGATGAGCTCATTAGCCCAAAAAGGGGGAAAGGAAGATCACAAAAGGGAAAATCACACAAGGAGTCATAATACAAATGCACCTATATGTATGCAATTCATTTTAACCCTATTCACCTAACAACATTACTAAGTCATAGGCTATGTGCTACTCACAACCAAAAGGCCCACGTATACCCCGAGCACCCGGACCCCACCCCACGATCGCCATAAGATTGTGGAGAAGGCCCACCATTGGTACTAGAATTTAAAATGCAAGCTGACTCGATAAATTTAAATGACGAAAGTAAATGGGTGACCCCACCCAAAAAAAAAACGATCGATGGCCCCCCGAATATACCAGGGTTACCGATTGTCCTAGCGATCAACTTTGTGTACTTCTAACCACTGCGGGAGTTCGACAACCGCAACCTAATGCTTCCCCTAATAGTAACCCAACCGTAAACCCCTTTGGGGAAAGGGGTCATAACAAAAAGGGGGTATATAAATCCTGCCGCTTGCTTCTTTTGAGCAAAAACGATTCCCGATGGCACCGCATCCCTTTCCCCGAGCCACAATATTTTCGTATCCAAGCCGTCTACAACATCTAATCTAGCATGCATATCATGTCTATAAAATTCTTCCATCACATACATTAATACATAAAGAATATTCATCATAAAGCAAAGCATAGCATGTTATGTAAATGCACATATAATGCGTGATATGGCATGATGTCTAGTCTACACACAAGTGACATGATGACATGGCTAGACTAACACGTGTTAAGTGATGCATAGTTTTCCCAAAAATTAAATCGAGTCCACTCCACACTTACTTGTATTTTACACCGTGTTTGTAAAAAAGGCAAGAGATGGGATGTGGGGGTCGCTTTAAAATGAGTGTAACTTATCATAAATATAATGGTTTATCATTTCACAATTTTGAAGTCAAAATTATCATTTTTGAACACTAAAATCGGGTTTAGAATCATAAATGGGGTTACCCATCAAATTTGGACCCATTGGGGCATTAAAAAAAGGGCAGTGGGCATGAGCCAAAGATAGGCAAGCCTTGGAGCCCACGGTTTCATCCCCCGGGTTACCCCAAGCTCGAAAATTGAGTTATGAGAACTCGTGGGTCTAAACATCCCAGTCTTGAAACAAAATTCTCCCATCTTCTTCCCCATCTTCTCTCCGGCTTAGTGTTTGAGGATTTAAAATGTAACCATAGCGTGCGGATGGGTGTAGCTAGGGGTTTGAACATGGGGAAAACCCCACTTTTTTTTTTTTTCTTTTAAAAACAAAAGTGAACGATTAATGGTTGTAATCTAATTCTAATTCCCGTTCTAAACATATGTATCTAAAATAATGTCCTAACCATTGTCATCTAAGAATTTAAAGGCAAAGCCACTCAATTAAAATTAAATAAATAAATAACTGAAAATAAACAACCCATGAAATTTAAAAAAAAAATAAAGGAAAAAATGCTGAAATAAAAAAAAAAGTAAAAGAAAGTGGATAAAGCTAGAGAGACTCACAAGTAGGTTTCAAACTTAGCTCAGGGATACATCATAATATGAGTTCTCCTACTTGACAAGAGAGTCATTCTTAAAAGGGGTTTACTCTACTTGGCTTTAGAAAAAGAGAAACAATTAAAATAAAAGCAATAAATTGATGGTTCTAGGGTAGGAGGGGCAAAGCCAACACATACACTAGCCATGAACCTTGGGGGAAAGGGATAGCAGTATTATAACGACTGAAATTATAATCCTAAATTAAGAAAGAAAGGGTAGTCAAAAGAGGGAATGAGAGGGGGGAGAGAAGACTACTAAAGGAGCCTACTTATTTCAACTTCAACTCTTGAATTGAAAACTTGATTGATTTGAGATACTTCCAGTACTAAAAATCAGATCTGGAATAAATCAAATCTGAAATTTCTAGTACTAGAGAAAACAAATCTGAAGAAAAAAATTAAACTTGAAAGACATGCTTCATAGCTTGTTCTTGTCACCTAGAAC
>JAJSZK010000569.1:0-11973 GCA_022985045.1 Macadamia tetraphylla | reverse complement strand
AAGAAACTTACAAACTCAACCAAGTTCAAGCCCCGAGCATTTTTTCCCCAGAAAAACCCCGATAATGAGAATTTTCAATTTTGGCTTGTGATTCTTGCATTATTGGTTTGTTGTGAAGGGGGGCTCTCAAATCCGTCCAATGCTCAATCTCCCCAAAATTTATTTTAATGTAGAAAACCCCCGATGCACCCAAAACAAAAGAAGGCCTGTCTTGAACACCTTAAACAAAATATCTCTACTCAAAATACCCCCAACCTTATAATCTTCAACAAATAATGCAAAATTTAAAAAAATTTTTCCCCAAAACCCCGACCTCCATTTTTCCCCAAAATAATCAAAACTGAAAAACTACGCAACCATGCAAGATGAAATAAAAAATATCAAACAACAATTGTCTCTTCTTAATCGAAAAAAAAACCCAAAAAGGTTTCTACTTAATAAAAAAGGGGATCCAAATAAACCTTTTTCAAATCATTTTCTAATCGACCCCCTTTGATTCGAACCCCCTTTCCGGTTTTGTATCCACTATTACTTGTCAAAATTGGTATATTCACATAACTCTTGTGATTAATGCCTCAAAAAAATTTTTTCCCCATTCCCCTTTTTTTTTTTGGGGGAGCCCCTCAATTGCATCAACGAAGGTGGCACCCCAACCTAGTTCTATAAAGAACCACCCAACGCCTCAACACCGCTAATGGGGGGGGTGAATGTTTAATACAAATTATCAAATACCCACGTGCAATGGTGGCCTATGTCTTCCCAAACCTTCATCCTAGCTAAAGACCCGATCAAACTATAATTTTGGCCAATTTTTCCCCTAGAGAAAATCAAACCTTTTAAAATAACTCAAGATTGTATTAAAAACAAAATTTAAAGGGTTTAAAAAATTATTTTTCCTTTTTTACAAGCTCAACCCCTATCAATAAAAAATATTAACAAAACAAAACAATTAAATTTTCTTAAAACTGAACTTCTCCATCAAAGAATCCCCGAACAACTTAAAACCCCAAAACCATTCACCCAAATTAGTCAAATTCGGTCTAAGTTCGAACTTGACCTTTGTTCCGGGGTTTCCCCCTGTTTTTGGCATCGAAAAAAGATATGGTAACTTTCCCTTATGCTTATGAGTTTTCCGACCTCCAAACCCCCCCCCAAAAAGCTCGCCCCTAAAAAAAAACCCAAAACCCCCTTTTAGAAACATGCAAACCGAGATTAATGACCCCCTCGCAAAAAAACTTATTAGGCCGAGTACTTCTATGGAGATGAAATTTTTATGTTAAGAAGGTCTTTAAATTGAACGGGGAAACCCCCCAAAAAGTTAGTTGTAAATTACAAACCTCTCAACGATGCCCTCCAATGGGTCCGTTATCCTTTTCCCAAAACCCAAAAAAGATTTTTTACAACGAATTTATCAATAAAAATCTTTTCCAAATTTGACATGAACCGGATTTTGCGATCAAGTTTTTTTTAAAAAAGGACCAATATAAGCCCCCCTTTAAAACCCCCCTTTGGCCTTTATGAATGGAATGTCATGCCATACGGTCTCAAAATGTTCCCTATGAATTTCAGAAAATTATGAACTACATCCTAACCTATGGACAATTTACAATTGTCTACATTGATGACTTTTTAGTTTTCCCAAATTTTGGATCAACACTTCAAACTTTTAAAAAACCCTTTTTACCAAATTATAAATCCAATAGCCTTGTCCTTTCTAAAAGAAAATGGATTTTTTCTCACCAAAGCCCTTTTTTGGGGGCCATCCGAAAAAAAAGGGGCACCTGACCCCCATCGATCGAGCTATATCCTTGGTGATAAATTTTAGATCAAATATTAGATAAAACACAATTACAAAGGTTTTTAGGAGTCTTAATCATGTTCGAGATTTCCCTTTCCCCCAAATTAGCAAGATTTCGAGCCTTTATATTTTAGACTCAAAAGAACCCCCGCCTTGGTCCCTCGCTCAAACCGGCTGCCCGGAAATTTAAAAAATTAGTAAAAAAATTTTGCCTATTCTTTCCCAAAACCCCCGAGGCTTTTAAAATTGTTGAGACCGATGCCTCAGACTTTGGATATGGTGGAATTCTCAAATAGAAACTCCCCAATGATAACAAAGAACAACTAGTTCAATTCACTTCTGGTATCTAGAATTCTAGTAAAAAAAATTATAGTACCATTAAAAAAGAAATCCTTTCTACTGTCCTTTGCATCCAAAAGTTTCAAAATGCATTGTTAAATAAATTTTTTTAGTTGTGTTGTTTAAAAAGCCCCCTAAATATGTTTTACAAAATGATATTTCAAATCTTGCATCCAAACAAATTTTTTCCCGATGGCAAGCTTTATTTTCCCATTTTTGAATTTCAAATTGATTATATTAAAGGAGAATCCAATTCCCCTCGATTTTCTTACCCGTGAATTCCTACGGGCCCGACTTAAAAAATCAACCTCATCAAGATGGCTCCCCCTAAGAAGTCCACCTCCTCAAATTCCTTGTAAAATTAAAATCCTTAAGTCTGCTCCCCCAAAAAACAAATTGTCACCGAAGCCCCCCCCAAAATTCCTCCTCCAACAAACCATACTCTCATGTTGTGGTTCTCCCCCTAAACCCGGGTCACCCCCAACCCACAATCAAAGCCAGCTCCACCTTCAAAAAACCCCAAACCCCCCCCTCCATAAAATTTTCAGATTCCAAACTTAAAAGCCAATATCATGAAAACCATTCAAAGAAGACCTCTTCACCATCAAGAATCCTCCAAAATTATATTGATTCACCCATCAATATAGGTCAAAGGATTTTCTACCAAGGATGGCATTTTTTTTTCCCCCTCCCGCAAAAAAACACAGAAATTTTGGGGGTACTTTCTCGAGATACGACTGTTTTGATTCAAACTCAATTTTGATAAAATGACAAATCTTCGTTACCCACACTATCAAACCATTTGCAAAATCCTCCCCCTTTAAGTTTGGGAAAAAAACACCCCCTTACTACAAGAGTTTTTCCAACCTATAACCCCCCGAATAACCTACTTTGATTACTAGAGGCTGTACAAAGCATTATGCTTCCGAAATAGGATGAACCACCATTGGGGGTTTTTCCTTTTGACTACAAATTTAATAATCAAACACCCCTCTAGTTTCCTCGATGGGGGGGTCAATATGGCCCTATGATTGACATCCCCCCCCCAAAAAATTTTAAAAATTTTTTCCAAATATTTTGCAAACACTCCACTCCATTTCCTCACCAAACCCCCTCCTCTGGTTTTTTCTCCTTTCCGACATGGATATTTTTTTGGGAATATGAAATCTATGATTTGGGGGCTCGACCGGGTTGCTCCTTTTTTTCCGGATCTTCAACCCCCAAAAGGTGGGATAACTGGGACGCCTCAAAATACGAAAAGACGACGCTTATAAAAAAATCTTATGGGCCTCAAACCAGCCTCCCCCTTTCCCAAACCTCCTCAAAATTTAGTATAAAAAGGGAAAAGGGAAGCCCTTCCGACTTAGATGAAGAAGAAGAAGGCCCCAAAAGGATGTGGCTTTACCTAAGTTCCATCAAAGGATCCATGCTGGCCCATTGCCACACCCAACAAATGGCTAAAGATCCCTATGAGGATGATCTAGTTGATGAACCATCAAGCTCCAAGGCATTAACCTCGGCAAATTCAAAGAGGTAACATCTCAGAATTTTCCGGGTACCTCCAAATCAAAGTCTTCGACCAAAAAATAATTTGGTCCACAACGTCTACTAAGATGATTCTAAACTAGCACACTGGTGATGTCCCAAACTCACCTAGTCAGATAACCACGGACAACCTCACGGGGGAAAAGGTGGTAATGCTATTACCCCCCTTAAAGGAAAAAGCCAATACCAAGCTACCAAATATTTACAAACTTTGATCAAACCAATAGGGAGAATAGTGTCCCACAGGGGGAAAGCCCCGATCATAGATGATTCCAAATCAAAGGACAAGATCAACTCCAACTTTCTCCCCCAATTTTCAAACAAGATTCCAAATTCAAGTGCCAAGAAATGAAATGTAATTTAGTACTGTCCAAATGAAATTTAGAATAGTATTAAAAAAAAAACAAATCCCAAAAAAAACCCCAAAAGAAATGTAAATGTGTCTCCTTAATCTAAAAAAGGGGACACTTCCCTTTCTCCCAAACCACTTGAAAAAATTCTCCAAAATTAAAATTTAAAGAGAGAAGCTCTAAGGATCCCCTCCTCCTAATTCTTCAAAGATCTTCAAGCTCGTTGGACTTCTAAGTGCTCCCCCGGTCTTCAACAATAACTAAAGGGGTTTTATCGCCCCTTTCAAGTCCGATCGCCTCAAAGGTTAGTAAAAAAAACCCCAAAGCTCCATCAAAGTTCCAACTACCTTTCTTCTTCTCAAATCCTCCAACCTGTTTCCCCAAGCCTTTGTAACAAAGATCTCCAAATATTAGTAAAGTATATTTTCAAATTGCATCATTATTTTCGATATCATCCCGCATATAACTAGCTTCTTATTCTATATTCGATCAAAGTCTACACGTGCCTCCCGTTTCCCAAAAATAGCTCTTAAGGGTTTTTATTTTTATTTTTATTTTGAGTTTATTGTCTTGTTTCTCTTATTTGTTTATCTAAATTCTGCATAGATTAGTTCGGGTATGATATCGCACCTATCCAAGTGTTTATTTTCTTGTCGAATTGGAGTCCCGGATTGCACCGGTCTCGTTCTTCTCCCCGGGATGAACGGAGATAAAAATTTTCCCCGAGTTTTGGTGTAGATCGACCCTTTAAATTAGTATCGAGCCATGGTGGTGGTGAATTCAATTTATTTTTGTAGATTTCTTTTCTTTGTGTAATCTTTTATTTTATTTTTTGACGAGGTATAAGCCTTTGGACTTTTAGGAGAAGTAGGAGAGTGTAAGACCACATTTGTGCCCAAATTAAGTTGGAAATACCCTTAAAATGACTAGATCTAGGATGTTCCCCCAATTTAAGATATCTCAAACTATGAGTCGCCTATCCCGCTCCATGTTGATGAGATCGGTAAGTGAGGTGAGTACAAGTTCTAATGTGCTCCATTATGATGAACAAAAAAAGATCTTGACAAAAGACTTAAAAAATGGGACATGCCAAAGATCTCACAAAAAGAAGTTTATGAAAAGATTGGCTTTCATTTGAAACCATCAAAACCATTGAACAAACCATCAACTTCACTTGAAACAAAAGAAATCACCTTTTTGACCCCTTTTACAAGATTTTCCCCCAAAAAAACATAAATTTAATTATATCCATGTCGGCCTCGTCTAAGTAGCCATCAAACCCCTACATCGTGAAGGCCTTAACACATCCCTTCTGTTAGCCCTTCGTGATCAAAGATTCCTTGAGTTCAATGATTCCCTTCTGGGAGCCATTGAAACAAGCCTCTGCTATGGACTCGTTCACTTCAATGTGTATCCAAACATGTCTATAGCCCTTGAAGACCCAAATATCCTTCACTCCCTTAAAATCAACCTCAAAACTCACAGATATAAGATGATGCATGGGTCTATTCCCATTTCCATCATCCACCGTATCAAATACAAAGCTATGAAAATTGTCAAACCTCGAACTCTCAAATTTTTCTCCAAAAGGGAAAAAACCCCCTTTACCTTGAGACCGATTGTCTCTAAGGAAAAATTTTTTATCCAAAATGGTCCGGAAAGATATCTTTTCTCGCAGAATGACAAAAAATTTTAAATGCTATTCCCCCCCAAGTTTCAAATACAAACACCCAAAATCTATTTTCCAAAATTTAGATGGATTAGTTACTCTTAGGTTCAAATAGACAACCCCCTCCATCCCTACCAAAATTCAACCCCATGCTCAGATGTTTCCCCTTTTCCCGATTCTTTTCATTTGGATTCCTCCTCCGGACTCCACCCCGTTTAAAAAACCCTTTTTCTCGAATACACTGCCCAAATATTGTTCACGGTACCTATGACATTTCGCTACTAAAACCCGAACAACAAAAAAACCCAAAAACCCAAACCCCCGGCCCCCCAAATCCGTCCGAGGTGGCTCCACCTCATAGAGACTTAGGTGTTCTCATGATTCAAACTAATAATGAATACCTAGTTGACAAACCATTCCTTAGAACCGATTTTGAATCACTCGAAAATAAACAAAACGAGACTGGTTTTTTTAAAAATTTTGATCTTGAACAACAATCTCAAATTAGGACAAAGGGGATAATTTCATGAAAAACCCTTTAAAAAAAAATGTTTTCTTTTTACTTATTTTGATATTTATGCCCGGATAACAATATTGACTACCCTTGGCATAACCAAATTTGCACTCAAACTACTATCCATAAATTTTGGGACTTTAGCACCGGTCCAACTACTATCCATCCATCCCCGGGGGGAAAGCATCAAATATGATTTTAAAATACCAAAATTATCGCTTCCTCTCAAAGTTTCCGAACAAGAAGACCAAAGAAAACAAATTTTACAAATTTGAGTCTTCAAACCATCGGTGATCAACTTTCCCAAGTTGAATGCCTTGTCCAACCTAAACCGTTATTCTCCTCATCTATGATTCTGGCTCCGATTCCTTCTTCAACCCCGCTTTTTAAACCATACAATATTCCAAGACAACAACAAAAATTACTTAACAAATCTTATATACTTGACCAAATAAACCATCGTCTCACAACCTTAGAGGCTCCACAAACACCTTTGCCAAATCAAGCTACTGCTGAATCTGTTGTTCGACAGATTGAGGCCATCTCCAAATATTCTTCTGACTCTTCCTCTGATTCAGGAAATGAGTCTGATACCTTCCCTCAGATCAACCAAATTGGGCAAAGTTCTACGCAACACCTAGCCTTCCCTGACCTACAAATCGAAGCAAGAGGAAAAACTCCTCAGGCTTCCCACCAAAGTGGCATCCTCTATGAATGGAACATAGATGGTCTACCCAACATAATCTCACGAACAAATTGTAAAATAACTTTCAAGAATGCACATCATATTTAAATTTCAAGATAGTGAAAATTTCTATTTTATCATCCTCTTTGGGGGCCCAAATCAAAGGTTGGTGGGATTATGCCCCGACGAATAAAAAATAGAAATTTAACTCAATACAAACTGCCCTGATGGGACCTCCTTCTCAATCACATGGGGAACCTATAGAAGATTTTGGAATACCTTTATTTTCAGATAGCCAATTATTTTTAGGTAATCCCTCTCGCCCCAAAGATAGAACTTGAACAACTATCAAACCTTAGGGTAAAAAGCTTCATGATTTCAAATGGTACAAAGACACCTTCCCGACCAAAGTTCTTACTAGACCCGATGCAAATCTGCCTTGTTGAAAAAAAAATTTTTTCGGTTTTTAACCCCTTTTTCCCGAAAAAAATTAAACAAAGACCTAGAAAAGAAAATGATGGGATTATTCTATATGATCAAATGACTTACGGCCAAATTACTAACTTAATTCATGAAGAAGGTTTAGCCTTTGTCCCCATATTAGGTTAAGAAAACAAATTAACAAAGAAAATAAGTTTTACAAACGTGAATTAGGTGGGTTCGTGAGCAATTCGGTTTTTTTCCCTTAGACCACCCACAAAACATAAACACAAATCTTAAAAAAAAATATTACAAGGATTTTTACAAATCTAAGAAATATGTTTCTCAAACCTTTTACAACCCCAATTTTATAAAAAATCTTCTTCTAAACCAAAATATAATAAATACAAGAAGCCTTTCAAGGCACCTAAAAATCAAAAGATTTTAAAAAAAACCCCGATTCTCAAGGATGCTTTAGATGTGGTAAGCCCGGTCACATTGCCAAATATTGTCGAGTATCCAAAAGAATTAATTTTTACAAATATCTAACAAGATAAAACTCAAATCCTTGCTCTTTCCTTGAAACTTTCTTTTCTTTCCGATGAAGAAATTTACAAACTCAACCAAGTTCAAGCCTCCGACATTTTTTCCCCAATTAAACCCGATAATGAGAATTTTCAAGCTGTGCTTGTGATTCTTGCATTATTGGTTTAAGTTGTGAAGAAGGGCTCTCAAAGGGCCCCAATGCTCAGAGATCTCTCCAAACAAATTTTTTCGAATGTATTGACAACCCGAGACCCAAAACAAAAGAAGGCCTGTCTTGAACACCTTAAACAAAATATATCTACTCAAAATACTCCCCAACCTTATAATCTTCAACAAATAATGCAAAGTTTGAAAATTTCCCAAAAACCTTCACCCCCGACCATTCCAAATAATCAAAACTAAAAAAACTAGCAACCATGCAGATGAAATAAAAATATCAAACAACAATTGTCTCTTCTTAATCGATAACAAAACCAATGGGGCTTTACCTAATATTGAAGCGATCCAAATAAACCTTTTTCAAATCATTTTTCTAATCGAGCACCTTCGATTCGAACCCCTTCGGTTTTGTATCCACTATTATTTGTAAAAATTTGGGTATATTCACATAACTCTTGTGATTAATGCCCATTCAAATTTTCGCCATTGCCCTTGTTGATTCAGAGCCCACCAATTGCATCAACGAAGGTGGCATCCCAACCTAGTTCTATTAAAAAACCCCCCCCAAAACCCTAAAAAATCGCTAATGGGTCTTGAATGTTTAATACAAATTATCAAATACCCACGTCTGCAATGGTGGCCTATGTCTTCCCCAAACCTTCATCCTAGCTAAAGACCTCGATCAAACTATAATTCTTGGCCAACCATTCCTAGAGAAAATCAAACCTTTTAAAATAACTCAAGATTGTATTACAACAAAATTTCAAGGTTAAAAAATTATTTTTCCTTTTTTACAAGCTCAATCCCCTATCAATCAAAATATTAACAAAACTAAACAATTAAATTTCCAAAACTGAACTTCTCCATTAAAGAATCCCCGAACAACTTAAAAATCCCAAAACCATTCACCAAATTAGTCAAAGGGGGTCTAAGTTTGAACTTGACCTTGCCCAAATGCTTTTTTTTGGCATCAAACAACATAGGTAACTCTTCCTTATGCTTCTTTTTTTTCCCCGACCTCCAAATCCTTACCAAAGCTCGCCCTGCTCAAATGAACCAAACCTCTTAGAAACACAAAACTAAGATTAATGACCCCCCCGGTTAAAAACTTATTCGCCAAGTACTTCTATGGAGCTATACAGCTTTTATGTTAATAAGGCATTAAATTGAACGGGAACCCCAAAGTTATTTTGTAAATTACAAACCTTCAACGATGCCCTCCAATGGGTCCGTTATCCTATTCCAAATCAAAAGATCTTTTACAATGAATTTACCAATCAAAATCTTTTCCAATTTGAAAAAAAAACCGGATTTTGGTAGATCCGATTCATGAAAAGGACCGATATAAGACGCATTTACAACTCCCTTTAGCCTTTATGAATGGAATGTCATGCCTTTCCCCCCTAAAAATGCTTCCAGTGAATTTCAAAAAATTATGAACGACATCTTTAATTCCTATGGATAATTTACAATTGTCTACATTGATGATGTAATCCCCCGTTTTAAACCCGGCTCGTTTTCACGTTAAACCCTTTAACCATGAGAACCGACCCGAGGATATTAGAGCGGGTTCCTTATGGGCTATGATGGCACGGTGCCCTTTAAAACCCCCGGGGCTGACCCGACAAGTCCGACCCGGGCCCAAGAGACGGAGTGCCCAAACTGTACTGCGCCTCCCATAAGGCTATGAAAGGGATAGAAAGTATTATATCCATATTTTAAGGTATATACGATGCTACATCGATGCGGGGTGAGGTTCACCGAGGTCCGAACCCAGCTTAAAATCCCAAGTTTTGGGCCCCCGGTGGTAGGCAGGGTACACCCACCGAAAGTGACCCATCCAAGACTATTCACTTAAGGGGGAATAGTATATAAGGCTTTATGATTCTTTTTTCCATTTATTACCCTCAGACGCTTGGTGAGAAAAGAAAAGGGGGAGAGAAAAAGAAAGGGAAAAAAGGAAAGAGGAAAAAAGGGAAGGATTTCAGGGGCCAAGCTCGATCTTGTTTTTCCCCTGCGGAAAGTAATCTTCAACTCTAGATCTCGTTGGAGGTAAGAAAAGTTGGGTCTTATGAACATTCACCATACCCAAGCTTTAAACCCTTGATTCAGTATGGTTTTTTGAGATCTTGTAAATACCCTTTGAAATGATGAATCTAAGGTTTAATAGATGATTTATATGTTGATCTTGAAGGATTTGAAGAGATATTGACAAGGTAGAAGGAGCATTGTGAGTTGGAAGTGATTTGAAGGGTTTGAAGTCTTTTTTGGGAAAAAAGGGAAAGGGGGGGTTTTCCCCTCACTTGAATCTAACCTAGATCTAGGTTAGAACCATCCAAAGGCCCCCAAGGTGTGAAGAAGGGGGGGGGAAAAATTTGATTCCCCAAAGGATGGAAAAAATGGGGAAGAGGGTTTTCCCCAAAAAAACCCCGGTTTACAAGGGGGTACCCCCCCCTGGGGGTCCCCCCCGAAAGGCGGGGCCTTCAGTTTAACCGGGGAAAAACCCGGGGCCGGTAGGTTTAAAAGGCCCCTGGAAAAACCCCAGCGGTACAACCGGGGTAAACCCGGTGGGTACCCCCCTTCCCCTTCCCCGACCCACCCAGGGGGCCCCCCAAGGTCCCCCTTATGCCCCATAAAACCCAAATCGGGGGGTGACCTTTTTTTGCGTTCTAAACACGATTTTGACATGGGGTTTTTTTTTAAAATTTTTGTTTTCTAAATGGTGAAGAAAAAAACCCCCCGGCTCCATTATGTTAGGTTCACCAAATCCTACCCGATTCGCTCCGGATCTCAGCTGAAGGGGAAACCCCTTTTCCCCCAAGTAAGGGAGGGATTTTCCTTGTTTCAAGGCATTTGTTTGGCCTTCATAAAGTATATCTAATCTAGTCATGTCATCATGAATATGCTATATAGATTAGTCATTCCACACATTGAGGGCATATATGCTATGTTTACTTTTCAAATGCCAATTGAATGAGATGTTTATATGTTGAATGTGGACATCATAGTGCATAATGCATTGATAGACTAGATCCCGGGTCCCCTTTGGAACGAAGATTGGTGGCCCGTGGAAGGGGCCCGGGAGGCACTATCCGTTTTTAATGTAAAAAGGGGCATGCGGTATTAGGTTCTCACCATCCCGCCCCCCCTTTCCCCAAAAGGGGGTTTAAGGGGGGTTGCCTTTTGGGGGGAAAAGGGGTCGCGTTGTCGGACATGGGTTAGGTTTAAAATGAGTCATGGGGGAAAAAACCCGGGGGTACATTCAAGAGGGCCAATCGTTGCTTTTAAATTCCGGAGTCGACCTTTATTTTCCCATTTACATTTTTTGGGGCCGGGGGCGGCATTGTCTTTACTTTTCCAGTACTCCTGGGCCTTTCCAAGCCCCATGGGCGGGGGGAGTTCATGCTCGTTTCAGGTACACGCATTGTGGTTTGTAGCACTAAAACCAAAGACTTAGTAATGTTGCTTAGGTGGATGTGTTTTCAAATGTATAAGGGATGTAGTGCATATGATGTGTTGTGATGTGGACTGTTTGTGGTCCCCCTTTTCTCGAGCTAGTGAGCTCATCCCACGGGAACCCCTTTTTTGATGATTTTGCGGGCATACATAGGAGGGGTGGGTCCCACCAAAATTTCAAGAGGTGGGGGACCTGAGGAGTTTTACCAGACGCTGTGGAGAGCTGGGGACGGTTCGAGGCCGGCGAGCCCATTCAGGGATAGCTCTTTATTTATGCCGAAAAGGGTAACCCTTGATGCATGAGCTCCGGATCCAGTGAGTGGTCTCGATGGTTTTGATGATTTCAAAAATACTTGATATTTGAATTTTATTCTTTTTTTATATATCATGCCTTGGGGCCAAATGTATATAATTATTGTATCACCATTCGTATCAAGTACATGGGATTTATTCAAGGTAAAACTTAGTCTTCCCGATCGATGAACTTATGTT
>JAJSZK010000568.1:0-11784 GCA_022985045.1 Macadamia tetraphylla | reverse complement strand
ACGGTTTATACATAGCGATTACCTCGAGAATTGACTGAGCAACCGGATCCTGCAGGTAAGCTCCCAAAAAACCAAAAAAAAAAAAAAAAAATAAAAAAAAATCATAAAAAAAAAAAAAAATTTTTGCTATCCATTCTTTTGTGCTTGCCTTACTTTAGTTGTGGGTAGTTTTACATTGCATGAGTGTTAAGTGGGTGCGTAATACTAAGAATCGGTTAGAAAGAAGAGATCCAACAAGTAGTGACCCTATCGTTTGCTCTCTTTAAAACCCTTCAATATGGGAGACCAACAGAAACCCTTCACCTAAATCTCAAAAGATAGGTTCTACCACGCTAGAACATTCAACCTTCTGCATAGTTCTACCACAAGCCGGGCAATAATTTTGAACTCAAATCTCAATACATCACTATGTTGCCCCACTTCCATGGGTTGACCCCCGAGGATGCATACCTATTTCTAAGGGAATTTGAAGAGGTATGTGTTCTAATTAAGACCCAAACGACTTTCGATGATCTTTGTTAAGCTTAGGTTTATCACTTTTGCATTGAAATACCAAGCTAAGAAGTGGTTGTATGGATTACCCACAAATTCCATAACCTCATGGGAGCAGTTCACGATTGTCTTCCTTAGAAGTTTTTCTCAACTCACAAGACCAATAAGCTTAGAAGTGATATCCTTGATTTAGGCAAAAGCCTAGTGAGTCATTTTCCAAGCTTATGGAGATTCAGGATCTACTCCAGAATGCCCTCACCATGGCCTAGACCTATGGATTTATGTCAAATAATTTATGAGGTATTGATTACCCAACTAAACAAATGATAGAGTCTATGTGCCTGAGGATTCACATCCTTCTGAGATGAAGGAAAATCATGGAATTTTTACTTGACTTAGTGACAAAACCCGTGAGTGGGAATCAACCCAAGAGAGTGAAAGAACCATAGGAGGAAAAGGATATTTTGTGGATGGGATAGTAGCCAAGGAAGCCCATTTGGATAGCCTAATCAAGAGGATTGAGGTTATTGTTCCTAGAGAGCCATCATCATCAATTTGGTTAAGATTTGTGCTTGGTGCCGATCACTGGACATGTCATAGAAGAATGCCCCAACACCTCGGGGGCACTTCTAATGATAGTGTTAATGCCTTATACGAATAATCCATATAGTAACACATACAATCCGGGATGGAGAAATCACCCAAATTTCTCTTGGAATCGGGCAACCAAGCGGGACCTTCCAATTTCTATAATCAAGGTCAACTTGGACCCCAAAGGCCTCCCTTTGCACAACAATCTTTTTCTCAAAATACTTTTCCTAGGTCAAATGTAGGACCTCAGGCGAGTTTTCCTAGGGCCCCTCTCCTATCATCTTATCAGCAACCCCCTGGGTTTACTAACACTGGAGAGGCAAGTAGAATTAGTGACTTGGAAAAAAATATGGCCCTTCTCATGACAAGCCATCAAAATCTTACGAGAGAACTTACTCAAGTTGTCTCAATTATGCGTGAGAGGGAGAAGGGAACTTTACCCAGTCAACCAGAGCCTAACCCTAGGCATCATCAACCTGTTAGTTCACAAGGACCAACTAATGCACCACTGAATATAGTACAAGGTCAGACTCAACAAGGGCCCTCTAACCAATGTAATGTTGTTTATGCCCTTAGGAGTGGTAGAGAGTACCTCGACGTTCCTAAATCTTCCCCATCTATTACTCTGTTAACTCTTCTTGATTGAGGACACAAATGTGCCTCTTGTTCGGTTCGTCGATGAACCTAAAGATTTTCTGAAACTAAAGATGATTTGGTTGAGAAACCAAAATGATTCTTACGAGCAGGGCAAATCCCTAACAGTCCTTATGTTCATCTGTCCCATTTCCTAATCGCTTGGTAAACAAAAAGAAGCGGCTTCCATGGACAAAATTTTAGAAGTCTTCAAAAGGTAGAAGTAAACATCCCTCTTTTGGATGCCATATCCCGATCCCGCCTATGCAAAGGTCTTGAAAGATTTGTGTACTCACAAGCGTATCACTAGTGTGCCCAAAAGGTGTTCTTGGCGGTAACATTAGTTCCATAATTACTCGACCTATAGCGACCAAGTATAAGGATCCAGGAGCCCTACCATACCTTGTGTCATAGGCAACACCTATATTGAGCATGCCTTACTTGACCTTGGCGCAAGTGTGAATCTTTTACCTTACCATGTGTACAAGCAACTAGGATTGGGAGAATTGAAAGCCACTGGAACTACTCTTGGTTGGCAGATAGGTCATTAAGATTCCTAAAGGGATGGTTGAGGATGTCTTACTTAAGGTGGGGAATTTATTTTCCTGTTGATTTCATTGTGTTAGATACTAAGCCCTTCTCAACCAAGGTGAGATCCCAATAATTCTAGGAAGACCATTCTTGGCTACGATAATGCATTAATCAATTGCGGAATGGTTTCCTAAGATTATCTTTGGTAACCAAAGCTGTTGAGTTTAACATGTTTAGGATTGGCAAGCAACCACATATGGAAGAAGAGATCAATATGCTTGAGGATTTTTGGATTTTTCGATGATTTAGTTACCAACTTTGATATTGATTTTGATTCGAATTCCAAGAGTGTATGGATGAGTTGGATGATGATAATGAAAATTTCTTTTCGAAGTCTTGAGTCTTCACACACTTGTGGAGCCCTTAGGACCCTTTCAATTCCATTCCCAAACCTTCCATAGTTGAGCCCCTAAGCTAGATCTTAAGGAGTTGCCATCTAATTTGAGATATGCTTTCCTAGGGCTGACGACTCTTCTGTAATAATTTCTTCAAATTTGACTTCTAGCCGGAAGAGGAGTTGCTTAAAGTGTTAAAAGATAATAAGGAAGCCCTAGGTTGGACCATGGCTGATATCAAGGGTATAAGCCCTTCCATTGTGCAACATCATATACATCTTATGGAGGATTCCAAACCATCACGGAACCCCAAAGAAGAGCTAACCCGTGATGATGGAAACCATTAAGAAAGAGATCCTAAAGTGCTTGGATCATGGAATAATTTATCCTATTTCGATGACCAATGGGTAAGCCAGTTCACGTAGTGCCTAAGAATCGGTGTATGTAGTTCCTAATGCCAACAATGAGTTGATCCTACCGTGTCCAAACAGGATGGCGAGTGTGCATAGACTACGGGAAGTTAAATGCGGACAACTGGAAGGACCACTTCCCATTGCCATTCATTGACGGATGTTAGAGAGGTTAGCTGGACATGAATACTATTGCTTTCTTGATGGATATTCTGGCTATAACCAAATCCCAATTGCTTTAGAGGACCAACATAAGACCACTTTTACATGCCCATATGGAACATTTGCTTATAGGCGTATGCCCTTTGGGCTTTGCAATGCCCCTGCTACGTTCCAACGATGCATGATGAGCATTTTTTCTGACATGGTCGAAAAATTCTTAGAAGTATTTATGGATGACTTTTCAATTCATGGGAATTCCTATTCTGAATGTCTTCATCATCTTTCCCTAGTTTTGAAAAGGTGCATATCTAAGAATTTGGTTTTGAATTGGGAGAAATATCATTTTATGGTTAAATCTGGTATTGTTTTAGGCCATGTAATATCCAAGGAGGGAATTAAGGTAGATAGAGCCAAAGTGGATTTAATTGATAATTTACCACCTCCTCAATCTTAAGGATGTTCGGTCTTTTCTAGGGCATGCGAGCTTCTCTGAAGGTTTATTAAGAACTTTAGTCGATTAGCCGACCTCTCACCTCATTACTTGTCAAAGATCAACTTTTGAGTTTTCCAAAGAGTGCCTAGAATCCTTCAAGCAACTTAAGAAGGAGTTGACCAATGCACCCATTGTTCAACCACTGTTTGGTGAACCTTTTGAACGATGTGTGATGCTTGATTTTGCCATAGGAGCGTTTTAGGTCAAAGGATTAATAAGTTACCCATGTCATTTACTATGCTAGTAGGACCTTAAATGATGCACAACTCAATTATACAACCACTGAAAAAGAATTTTTAGTTGTTGTGTTTGCATTAGAAAAGTTTGGTCTTATTTAGTTGGCTCACATGTGGTGGTGTATCTTGATCATTACGCCTCGATACCTAGTTCGGAAGAAGGATGCCAAAGCCCGTCTCATTAGGTGGGTTTTACTTTTGCAAGAGTTTGATTTAGAAATTAGGGATAAGAAAGGAGTTGAAAACCTAGTTGCGACCATTTATCCGGCTTCCCAATTCCTTTGTTGATTCTCCGATCACGAGAACTTTCAGATGAACAATTATTTGCAATGTCTAGTGAACCATGGTTTTGCGACATTGTCAACTTCTTAGTTTCAGGTGTGACTCGGATCACTGGTCCACTCAAGATAAGTATAGGTTTCATTCCCAAGTTAAACACTTTTTACGGGATGATCCTTATTTGTTTAAGATATGTCGGATCAAATTATCCGACGATGTGTTCTGATCATGAACAACATTCCATTCTTTCTTTTGTCATGATCATGCATGTGGTGGACACTTTGGACCTAAGAAGACGCCAAAGGTTCTCCAATGCGGATTTTATTGGCCCATCTTTTTAGAGATGCTTTTGATTTTGCAAGGCTTGCCCTGCCGATCTTTGGCCGTATCAATAAAGGAACATGATGCCCTCAACCCTATTTTGGTAGTTGAGATCTTTGATGTATGGGGCATCGATTTTATGGGACCATTCCTAATTCTTTTGGGAATTTGTACATACTTTGGCCGTTGATTATGTTTCTAAATGGATAGAGGCCATACCTTGTAAAACTAATGACCACAAAGTGGTGGTCAGTTCTCAAAGAGAACATTTTTTCCGCTTTGGTGCACCACGTGCAATAATTAGTGATAGGGTACTCATTTTGTAATCGGCCTTTTGAGGCCTTAATGAAAAAGTATGGGATCACCCATAAGTTATCTACCCTTATCACCCTCAAACTAGTGGCCAAGTGGAGGTGTCTAATAGGCGATCAAACAAATCTTGGAAAAGCTGTTAATCCAACGTAAGGATTGGTCCCTTAGGCTCATTGATGCCTTATGGGCCCATCGGATCTGCATTCAAGACCGACCTTGGTCGTCTCCCTACCGTTTGGTGTATGGAAAAGCTTGTCACTTACGGTTGAGTTAGAGCATAAGGCCTTTTGGGCCATTAAAGCTTAACTTTGATTTGTCTGATGCGAGAATTCATCGTAGGCTCCAACTATCTGAGTTGGAGGAACTTAAGAATGAAGCCTATGAAAGTTCTAGAATTTACAAGGAAAAGACCAAAGCTTTCCATGATAAACACATTCTGTGTAAATCTTTTGCAATTGGTGATAAGGTCTTATTGTACAACTCTCGATTGCATCTTTTCCTTGGTAAGCTTAGATCCCGATGGGATGGCCCATTTATTGTTCATAATGTATATCCCCATGGGTGTGGAGATTTTGAATCCGAGAGGGGTAATTTCGAAGGTTAATGGTCAGCGTTTGAAACCGTTCCTCGAGTTTCCCACTACTAGTAGTGAAGAGGTCATGGATCTCCATGAACCTCTTTACACTGATGACTAATTTTTAATCAGGTATGACCCCCTTGCATTGTCTTTACTTTTAATTCTTTCCATGCATTGAGGACATTGCATGACTTAAGTGTGGGGAAGGGAAACCAGTTTTGTTTTTTTCTTTCACTTTGTTTTGTTTGTTTTTCTTTTTATTTTTGAGCTTGCTAAGGATGAAGTCCTACTTTGGATTTTGGCTAATGATCATACCATTCGGTTGCTTGATGTATGAAAATAAAAGTTTTGATAAGGTACCCATTTTGAATGTATAAAACCCTATTGAGAAGAAAAAACAAGCATGTGTCTTGAGATGGGACTTTCTTTTGAAAAATAAGAGACCCTGTTTTATGGTGATGGACCATATGTAAGTCATGGGTTCCTTGTACTTTTGATTTGGAGTTGAGACCTTCTTTTTAATTTGGCATGGGTTGACAAATGCACAATTTTAAATGAATTGAGAAATGTGGTATAAAGAAGAATAAGAGTTGATTCCTTTGGAACTAGACAGGGCATTGCGCCTCAGGAAGCGTGGTATCTTGATCGAAATTCCTTGGGAGGAAACTTCTGAAGTAACTCTAGCATCACTGCCTTTGTGGACATATGCAAAAAGCGAAGCTACATAGTAACTTGGTGTCGGTGTTTGCTCCACCATGTCATTCAGGCCAAAAGTAGTGGAGTAGAATAGAGTTTATTAAGCGGAAAAAAAAGAAAAAATGTGCAAATGTCATTATTGCTTGGTAACATGTTTGGTCAAAAACACTCCAACGCTTAGTCATTGGTTCCCTATTTCTTCACAAGTGGTTTTGCCTTAAGATAAGGATGTTTTGGAAGAGGCGAGGTGAGTTCCAAATTAAGAAATATGCTAGTGCTGGAATTGATAAAGGGTAATAAAAGTTCAAGTGTGGGGTCCCTTGTAAGAGAAATTATCTTTGCTCGGATCGGTATGAGCCTTACCTTTAGCCAAAGTTGGGATTTGTTTATTCTGAATTTTGGGTGTATATTCACTGCAAACACCCACGAGACACAACTCGTCCACTAGGGGTGACCACTCGAGGACTAGCAAAGTCTAAGTGTGGGGGAATTCTGATGAGCACATTTATGTGTGAAATCTAGGGTAGTAAAACATGCATTTTACATATTTAGAATGGAGCTACCTTGGGTTTTACTCTCTTTTTGCAGGTTTTATATTTTCAAGGCCTTAAGGACTATCGGGCGTTATATCTTCAATTTTACACGTAAAGAGGTCCTATTTCTTTTCATGGTTGCGAAGAGGATGAAATTCTGAGCAAGATGGACGTGTTCAATTAAAAGTACACATTCGTTTGTCACCGTACAAATGATTATTCTTTTTGGTCGGAAAAGAATAATGGATCGAAGCTGAACCGAGATGCAGAACCAGCCGTTTGCAATTGTCCCGGTACAAGGAATACTCCAAATGCCAACAAGGATCGATGGACCACATCCTTAAGTGATTAAAGATTTGTTTTGGGTAACAACAACTACCTAGCTTAGTTGGTGAGCTATGGTGTACAAAATTCCCTTGCTCACCAAGAGGTCTCAAGTTCGAATCTTATGGTTGTTTTTTTTAGAAGATTTTGTTGAAGATTTCTGCTTTTCACTCACTTAAAGCACTAAGGGCATGGAGGGATTTCCACATCAAGTTAGAAGCAAGCAAAATCGTGAAGCAAGAAGAGAAAAAAAAAAAAAGGAAAGCAAAATCGGAAGCAAGAAAGAAGAAAAAAAGGAAAGAGAAAAAAGGGAGAACCAAAATTGTCCAAATCTTCTCTCTCCTCCACATCATCACCAAAGATTGTCCAAATCACACAAAGGAAGAAAAAAATCGTCCCTAGGAGAGAAAAAAGAAGAAAATAAATTAGAAAAAAAAGGAAAGAAAATAAGCAAAAATTTTAGGAAATTTCTCAAAATTTATTTCTCTCTCTCTCTCTCCATCTTAGCACTTTTGGACTCAAAAGATCTCACAATCAATTGTGCGTTTCTCTCTTTTAGGAAAGAGAAAATTGTTACCCTACCTCTCCATTCCCTATAAATACAACTCATGTAAGAGGAGGAGACACAATTCATTCTTCTTCTAGTTTTCTTTAGTTGCTCTCTCTTTTCCTCTTTCTCTCTTTAGTTCTAGTTCTTCTCTATTTTTACTTTAATCACTTTTGTAATAGTTTTTTTTATGTCAATTAATGCAAGCACTCTTTTATTCTTATTCAGCCTTTTTATGTTTATGATTTATGCAATTGAGTTGTAATTTTTTAAGTTATAGTTCTAGGCTTAGATCTAGGTGACAAGATCACGAGCCGTGGAGCAATTTTTTTTCAAGTTCAAGCATTGATTCAAGTAAGTAGGCTCCTTCAGTAGTTTTCTCTCCCCCCTCTCATTCCCTCTTATGACTACCCTTTCTTTCTTAATTTAGGATTTTTATTTTCAGTCATTACATTATTGCTATCCCTCTCCCCCAAGGTTCATGGCTAGTGTATGTGTTGGCTTTGCCCCTCCTAGCCATAGAACCATCAATTTATTGCTTTTATTTTAATTGTCTCCCTTTCCCTAAAGTCAAGTAGAGTAACCCTTGTAAGAGTGACTCTCTGGTCAAGTAGGGAAGCTCATATTATGATGCATCCCTCGGGTTAAGTAGAGAAACCTACTTGTGAGTCTCTCTCTAGCTTTATCCCCTTTCTTTTACATTATTTTTATTTCAACATTTTTTTTCCTTTATTTATTTATTTATTTATTTAATTGCGTGGGTTGTTTATTTTCAGTTATTTATTTATTTAATTTTAATTGCGTGGTTTGCGTCTTTAAATTCTTAGATGACGAATGGTTAGGAAGTTATTTTAGAAGGTAATTAGAATTAGATCACAATCATTAATCGTTCACTTTGCATTATTAAAAGAAATAAAAATAAAGTGGTGCTCTCCTTGTGTTGATCAGTAGCTACACGATCCGATGCGCTTGCGGTTACATTTAAATCTCAACACACCGTTAAAAAGAATTAAAATGCTATTATACCCTCCTATTCACTAAAACTCGGTTTCCTCGGATATTGACGAGCTCCTCGACAACAACGGCGATGGCGGCAGACGGCAATGGCACGGCACGCAAAGATTTCTTCACCTTCTTCACTTCTTTTGGCTTGTCTCTCTACTATCGGATCGCATCACGGCTTGCCATCTCTGGACAAACAGAATGAGAGGAAACCTCTCCCTGGCTTACCTTCTTATCAAGATGATATTGAGAGGTGCTCATCTACCAGCGATCGTTCAAAGCACTGGCGAAGGGCTATAATCTCTTTTTTTTTTTCTTTCTAAAATTTCTTCTAGCAAAGCAGAATTCATCTATCCGACGAATTGGGTGGGAGATCAAACACTGTTGTACAGAGCAGTTGGTGGTGCTGAAACACCCACACCCCCGCTTAGTGGCAGACTTGTTATTCCATTCATATTGTTCTTTATCTGATTTGTCTTCTCTTCTGTATTTCTCTGTCTAAATCCTTAAAATAGCAAACTCTATTAACGCACCTAATTGATCGTACCTCCACAATCCACATGGTAGTTTGACACTTATTGTAGGAGATGAACACGGGATTTGAGAATTGGGTTGAAGCTTTGAAGCCCAAAGAAAAGGGAAAATCGTTCTAGCGTTTGTTTGTTCATTGGTTCGAAAACAAAAAGCCATTCCTTGGTTCCATTGCATTTTTTGCTTTTCCGTTAATCAAAACAAAAGAGTTTTTGTGGAAAACCAAAAAATTGAGAGACCCATTTCGCAATTTAGCAGAGCAAACTCAGAATGAAACACTGAAACGACATTCAAAGAAAATAGAAAGGGAGAGAGATTCAGCGCAGAGATTGGATCCTTCGTGAATGTTACATTGTTGGAATCTCTTTTTCTGAAATTGGGTTTTTATTTATTTTTCTTCAGATGTTATCCACAGATTTGCTGCTGCATTCGAGATGGGTGATCGGGGAGGGGATTTGGTCAAGGAAATGACGATGTGAGAAGATTAAGGGAAGTGGGTATTCGCAAGAATGAGCAAAGAAGGCTTTGGAACAACGGAGGTCTGTGAAAAGGCGAGGAACGAGCATTTTCACAATAATGTCAGTGGCACATGTTGACGACGACGAAGATGGAGGTGCTGGCGGCGTCGCCGGTGCTCTAAACGATCTCCGATATAGTAACTATCGATTTAGGGATGAGAATTATTATATGGGTATTTTAGGTACTTCACATTTAGAAAGGGCATTTTGGTATTTAAAATAAAATATAGTAGCTGACAATAACACATAAAGTATATTCATAAGGATTTGTAGGTGGGTCGAATCTAATTTGGTGAAACAGAGGGGGTGTTCTTATAATAATGGCATACTCTAGGGGGTGGCGCTGTAAATTACCCTTTATTTTATTATTAAGTTTTTTTTGGCTTGATTAGTTGACACAGACTGTCCAATCTTTTTACGCGAAACTCAACGTTTGTGACGAAGAGGCCCGATTACTCAGAAGGGAGTCTACTAGTTTTTATTTTATTCTTACTTTTTTTCTTGGCTTGATTAGTTGACACAGACTGTCCAACCTTTTTACGCGAAACTCAACGTTTGTGACGAAGAGGCCCGGTTACTCAGAAGGGAGTCTATTAGTTTTTATTTTATTCTTACTTTTTTTTCGGCTTGATTAGTTGACACAGACTGTCCAACCTTTTTACGCGAAACTCAACGTTTGTGATGAAGAGGCCCGGTTACTCAGAAGGGAGTCTACTAGTTTTTATTTTATTCTTACTTTTTTTTTTCGGCTTGATTAGTTGACACAGACTGTCCAACCTTTTTACGCGAAAATCAACGTTTGTGACGAAGAGGGGTTACTCAGAAGGGAGTCTTCTAGTTTTTATTTTATTCTTACTTTTTTTTTTTCGGCTAGATTAGTTGACACAGACTGTCCAACCTTTTTACGCGAAACTCAACGTTTGTAACAAAGAGGCCCGGTTACTCAGAAGGGAGTCTGCTAGTTTTTATTTTATTCTTACTTTTTTTTTTCGGCTCGATTAGTTGACACAGACTGTCCAACATTTTTACGCGAAAATCAACGTTTGTGACGAAGAGGCCTAGTTACTCGGAAGGGAGTCTGCTAGTTTTTATTTTATTCTTACTGTTTTTTTTTTTTAGCTTGATTAGTTGACAGACTGTCCAACCTTTTTACGCAAAACTCAACGTTTGTGACGAAGAGGCCCAGTTACTCAGAAGGGAGTACAAGATTTTATTTTATTATTAAGTTTTATTCGGCTTGATTAGTTGACACAGACTGTCCAACCTTTTTACGCGAAACTCAACGTTGTGACGATGAGGCCCGGCTACTCAGAAGGGAGTCTGCTAGTTTTTATTTTATTATTAAGTTTTTTTCGGCTTGATTAGTTGACATAGACTGTCCAACCTTTTTACGCGAAACTCAACGTTTGTGACGAAGAAGCTCGGTTACTCAGAAGGGAGTCTACTAGTTTTTGTTTTATTAATAACTTTTATTCGGCTTGATTAGTTGACACAGACTGTCCAACTTTTTTACGCGAAACTCAATGTTTATGACGAAGAGGCCCGGTTACTCAGAAGGGAGTCTATTAGTTTTATTTTATTATTAATTTTTTTTCGGCTTCATTAGTTGACATACTGTCCAACCTTTTTACACGAAACTTAATGTTTGTGACGAAAATGCCCGATTACTCAGAAGGGAGTCTGTTAGTTTTTATTTTATTATTATTATTTTTTTTTGCTTCATTAGTTGACACAGACTGTCCAACCTGTTTACACGGTACTCCACGTTTGTGAAGAAGCCCGGTTACTCATAAGGGAGTTTGTTATTGTATTTCATTTTATTTTATTTTTCGGTATATAGACATTCCACCTATTTGATGTGAATTTCAATGCGGCAAAGAAACCTAGTTATGAGGGAGGAAGTCATAATGCATGATTTAAAAAATTTCAACACATAAGGCTTTCATAGTTACACAAATTGTCCAACCGTTTTATGCTAAACTCAATGTTTGTGACACAAAGGTCCGCTTGCTCGTAGGGAAGTTTATTCTTTTATATATATATATATATAACATTCTGCCTGTTTGACGCGAATTTCAAACTGAGATTTGTTTTTCATCAATTGGGATAGTTGATTGTGAGAGACCTAGGCTTAGATTGCCATTCTTGTATGCCATCCCCTACCCTTTTCTGTATCCTAACCCCTACCTTACCCTACCCTA
>JAJSZK010000567.1:0-11393 GCA_022985045.1 Macadamia tetraphylla | reverse complement strand
CAACAAAAAACCCTAATCCATGGTTAGACAGTTCGAATGGAGTCAATTTCAATTTCAATTACTAATGGGTCATAGAACCTAATTTAGGTAGTGACTCTGTCAATAGAGAGACTTGTTTCCCATTGATTGTCCGGTTATTCACAGAGCATAAAAGTCAATTAGAGAACTATCACACTACCTACATCAAGTTGCAGTGGTGAGTGTTTGATATTTAAAATGTAACCGCAAGCGCGGATCAGGTAGCTACTGCAACACAAGGAGAGCAGCCACTTTATTTTTTATTTCTTTTAATAATGCGAAAGTGAACTGGTTAATGGTTGTGATCTAATTCTAATTACCATCCTAAAAATAACGCCTAACCATTCGTCATCTAAGAATTTAAAGACGCAACCACGCAATTAAAATTAAATAAATAAATAACTAAAATAAACAACCCACTAATTAAAAAAAAAAAAAATAAATAAATAAAGGAAAAAAATGCTGAAATAAAAATAAAGTAAAAAAAGGAATAAAGCTAGAGAGAGACTCACAAGTAGGTTTTCTACTTAGCCCGAGGATGCATCATAATATGAGCTTCCCTACTTGACCAGAGAGTCACTCTTACAAGGGTTTCTCTACTTGGCTTTAGGGAAAGGGAGACAATTAAAATAAAAGCAATAAATTGATGGTTCTATGGCTAGGAGGGGCAAAGCCAACACATACACTAGCCATGAACCTTGGGAGAAAGGGATAGCAATAATGTAACGACTGAAAATAAAAATCCTAAATTAAGAAAGAAAGGGTAGTCAGAAGAGGGAATGAGAGGGGGGAGAGAAGACTACTGAAGGAGCCTACTTACTTGAATCAATACTTGAACTTGAAAAAAATTGCTCCACGGCTCGTGATCTTGTCACCTAGATCTAAGCCTAGAACTATAACTTAAAAAATTACAACTCAATTGCATAAATCATAAACATAAAAAAACTGAATAAAAATAAAAGAGTACTTGCATTAATTGAAATAAAAAAAACTATTACAAAAGTGATTAAAGCAAAAATAGAGAAGAACTAAAACCAAAGAGTGAGAGAGGGAGAGAGAGAGCAACTAAAAAAAACTAGAAGAAGAATGAATTGTGTCTCCTCCTCTTACATGAGTTGTATTTATAGGGAATGGAGAGGTAGGGTAACAATTTTCTCTTCCTAAAAGAGAAACCCACAATTGATTGTGAGATCTTTGAGTCCAAAAGTGCTAAGATGGAAGAGAGAGAAGAGAGAAATAAATTTTGAGAAATTTCCTAAAATTTTTGCTTATTTTCTTTCCTTTTTTTTCTAATTTATTTTCTTCTTTTTCTCTCTCTCCTAGGGACGATTTTTTTTCTTCCTTTGTGTGATTTGGACAATCTTTGGTGATGATGTGAAGGAGAGAAGATTTGGACAATTTTGGTTCTCCCTTTTTTCTCTTTCCTTTTTTTTCTCTTCTTGCTTCCACGATTTTGCTTTCCTTTTTTTTTCTTTTCTTCTCTTCTTGCTTCCACGATTTTGCTTGCTTCTAACTTGATGTGGAAATCCCTCCATGCCCTTAGTGCTTTAAGTGAGTGAAAAGCAGAAATCTTCAACAAAATCTTCTAAAAAAACAACCATGAGATTCGAACTTGAGACCTCTTGGTGAGCAAGAGAATTTTGTACACCATAGCTCACCAACTAAGCTAGGTAGTTGTTGTTACCAAAACAAATCTTTAATCACTTAAAGATGTGGCCCATCGATCCTTGTTGGTATTTGGAGTATTCCTTGTACCTCGGGACAATTGCAAACGGGTGGTTCTCGATCTCGTTCGTTCGATCCATTATTCTTTTTCTGACCCGAAAAAGAATAATCATTAGTACGGGTGACCAAACGAATGTGTACTTTTAATTGAACACGTCCATCTTGCTCAGAATTTCGTCCTCTTCGCAACCATGGAAAGAAATAGGACCTCTTTACGTGTAAAATTGAAGATATAGCTCCCGATAGTCCTTAAGGCCTTGAAAATATAAAACCTGCAAAAAGAGAGTAAAACCCAAGGTAGCTCCATTCTAAATATGTAAAATGCATGTTTTACTACCCTAGATTTCACACATAAATGTGCTCATCAGAATTCCCCCACACTTAGACTTTGCTAGTCCTCGAGCAAAACAAAAAGAAAAAGAATAAAGATAAAAAAACTAACTCACTTTCGTAGGAATCACGGTTGCACTTAGCATGTGCAACAAGCCTTTAAACCCCTAGGTCACCCCTAGTGGACGAGTTGTGTCTCGTGGGTGTTTGCAGTGAATATACACCCAAAATTCAGAATAAACAAATCCCAACTTTGGCTAAAGGTAAGGCCCATACCAATCCGGAGCAAAGATAATTTCTCTTACAAGGGACCCCCACACTTGAACTTTTATTACCCTTTATCAATTCCAGAACTAGCATATTTCTTAATTTGGAACTCACCTCATCTCTTCCAAAACATCCTTATCTTAGGGCAAAACCACTTGTGAAGAAATAGGGAACCAATGACTAAGCTGGAGTGTTTTTGACCAAACATGTTACCAAGCAATAATGACATTTGCACATTTTTTCTCTTTTTTTTCGCTTAATAAACTCTATTCTACTCCACTACTTTTGGCCGAATGACATGGTGGAGCAAACACGACACCTAAGTTACTATGTAGCTTCGCTTTTTACATATGTCCACAAAGGCGTGATGCTAGAGTTACTTAAGTTTCCTCCCAAGGAATTTCGATCAAGACACCACGCTCTCGAGGCGCAATGCCCTGTCTAGTTCCAAAGGAATCAACTCTTATTCTTCTTTATACCACATTTCTCATCTCATTTAAAATTGTGCATTTATCAACCCATGCCAAATTAAAAAGAAGGTCTCAACTCCAAATCAAAAGTACAAGGAACCCACAGACTTACATATGGTCCATCACCATAAAACAGGGGTCTCTTATTTTTCAAAAGAAAGTCCCATCTCAAGACACATGCTTGTTTCTTTCTTCTCAACAGGGTTTTTATACGTTCAAAATGGGTACCTTAATCAAAAATTTTATTTTCATACATCAAGCAACCGAATGGTATGATCATTAGCCAAAAGCCAAAGTAGGACTTCATCCTTAGCAAGCTCAAAAATAAAAAGAAAAACAAACAAAGTGAAAAAAAATAATAAATAAATAAATAAATAAATAAAAACTGGTTTCCCTCCCCCACACTTAAGTCATGCAATGTCCTCAATGCATGGAAAAAAAAATTAAAAGCAAAGACAATGCAAGGGGGTCATACCTGATTAAAAATTAGTCATCAGTAAAAAGTTCATGGAGATCCATGACCTCTTCACTACTAGTAGTAGGAAACTCGAGGAACGGTTTCAAACCCTGACCATTAACCTTCGAAATTACCCCTGTTCTTGGATTCAAAATCTTCACAGCCCCATGAGGATATACATTATGGACAATAAATGGGCCATCCCATCGGATCTAAGTTTACAGAAAAAGATGCAATCGAGAGTTGTACAATAAGACCTTATCACCAATTGCAAAAGATTTACGCAGAATGTGTTTATCATGGAAAGCTTTGGTCTTTTCCTTGTAAATTCTAGAACTTTCATATGCTTCATTCCTAAGTTCCTCCAACTCAGATAGTTGGAGCCTACGATGAATTCCCGCATCAGACAAATCAAAGTTAAGCTTCTTAATGGCCCAAAAGGCCTTATGCTCCAACTCAACGGTAAGTGACAAGCTTTTCCATACACCAAACGGTAGGAGACTGACCAAGGTCGGTCTTGAATGCAGTCCGATGGGCCCACAAGGCATCAATGAGCCTAAGGGACCAATCTCACGATTGGGATTAAAGCTTTCCAAGATTTGTTTGATCTGCCTATTAGACACCTCCACTTGGCCACTAGTTTGAGGGTGATAAGGGGTAGATAACTTATGGGTGATCCCATACTTTTTCATTAAGGCCTCAAAAGGCCGATTACAAAAATGAGTACCCCTATCACTAATTATTGCACGTGGTGCACCAAAGCGGGAAAAAATGTTCTCTTTGAGAAACTGGACCACCACTTTGTGGTCATTAGTTTTACAAGGTATGGCCTCTATCCATTTAGAAACATAATCAACGGCCAAAAGTATGTACAAATTCCCAAAAGAATTAGGGAATGGTCCCATAAAATCGATGCCCCATACATCAAAGATCTCAACTACCAAAATAGGGTTGAGGGGCATCATGTTCCTTTTATTGATACGGCCAAAAGACTGGCAGGCAGGGCAAGCCTTGCAAAAATCAAAAGCATCTCTAAAAGAGGGGCCAATAAAATCCGCATTGGAGAACCTTTGTGGCGTCTTCTTAGGTCCAAAGTGTCCACCACATGCATGATCATGACAAAAGAAAGAATGGAATGTTGTTCATGATCAGAACACATCGTCGGATAATCTGATCCGACATATCTTAAACAAATAAGGATCATCCTAGAAAAAGTGCTTAACTTGGGAATGAAACCTATACTTATCTTGGGTGGACCAGTGATCCGGAGTCACACCTGAAACTAAGAAGTTGACAATGTCGGCAAACCATGGTTCACTGGACATTGCAAATAATTGTTCATCTGAAAGTTCTCGTTGACGGAGAATCAACACAAGGAATTGGGAAGCCGGATAAATGGTCGCAACTAGGTTTTCAACTCCTTTCTTATCCCTAATTTCTAAATCAAACTCTTGCAAAAGTAAAACCCACCTAATGAGACGAGCTTTGGCATCCTTCTTCGAACTAGGTATCCGAGAGCGAATGATCAAGATACACCACCACATGTGAACCAACTAAGTAAGACCGAAACTTTTCTAATGCAAACACAACAGCTAAAAATTCTTTTTAAAGTGGTTGTATAATTGAGTTGTGCATCATTTAAGGTCCTACTAGCATAGTAAATGACATGGGTAACTTATTAATCCTTTGACCTAAAACTGCTCCTATGGCAAAATCAAGCATCACACATCAATTCAAAAGGTTCATCCAACATGTGGTTGAACAATGGGCGATTGGTCAACTCCTTCTTAAGTTGCTTGAAGGATTCTAGGCACTCTTTGGAAAACTCAAAAGTCTGATCTTTGACAAGTAATGAGGTGAGAGGTCGGCTAATCGACTAAAGTTCTTAATAAACCTTCCAGAGAAGCCTGCATGCCCTAGAAAAGACCGAACATCCTTAAGATTGAGGAGGTGGTAAATTATCAATTAAATCCACTTTGGCTCTATCTACCTTAATTCCCTCCTTGGATATTACATGGCCTAAAACAATACCAGATTTAACCATAAAATGACATTTCTCCCAATTCAAAACCAAATTTTAGATATGCACCTTTTCAAAACTAGGGAAAGATGATGAAGACATTCGAATAGGAATTCCATGAATTGAAAAGTCATCCATAAATACTTCTAAGAATTTTTCACCATGTCGAAAAATGCTCATCATGCATCGTTGGAACGTAGAGGGCATTGCAAAGCCCAAAGGGCATACGCTGTAAGCAAATGTTCCATATGGGCATGTAAAAGTGGTCTTATGTTGGTCCTCTAAAGCAATTGGGATTTGGTTATAGCCGAATATCCATCAAGAAAGCAATAGTATTCATGTCCACTAACCTCTCTAACATCTTGTCAATGAATGGCAATGGGAAGTGGTCCTTCCAGGTTCCCGCATTTAACTTCCTCGTAATCAATGCACACGCCATCCTGCTTGGACACGGGTAGGGATCAACTCATTATTGGCATTAGGAACTACAACACACCGACTTCTTAGGCACTACATGAACTGGCTTACCCATTGGTCAGTAAATAGGATAAATTATTCCATGATCCAAGCACTTTAGGATCTCATTCTTAATAGCTTCCATCATCACCGGGTTAGCTCTTCTTTGGGGTTCCGTGGATGGTTTGGAATCCTCCATAAGATGTATATGATGTTGCACAATGGAAGGGCTTATACCCTTGATATCAGCCATGGTCCAACCTAGGGCTTCCTTATTATCTTTTAACACTTTAAGTAACTCCTCTTCCGGCTAGAAGTCAAATTTGAAGAAATTATTACAGAAGAGTCCTGTCAGCCCTAGGAAAGCATATCTCAAATTAGATGGCAACTCCTTAAGATCTAGCTTAGGGGCTCAACTATGGAAGGTTTGGGAATGGAATTGGAAAGGGGTCCTAAGGGCTCTACAAGTGTGTGAAGACTCAAGACTTCAGAAAAGAAATTTTCACTATCATCATCCAACTCATCCATACACTCTTGGAATTCTGAATCAAAATCAATATCAAAGTTGGTAACTAAATCATCAGAAAAATCAGAAAAATCCAAAAAATCCTCAAGCATATTGATCTCTTCTTCCATATGTGGTTGCTTCCCAATCCTAAACATGTTAAACTCCACAGTTTGGTTACCAAAAGATAATCTTAGGAAACCATTTCGGCAATTGATTAATGCATTACTGGTAGCCAAGAATGGTCTTCCTAGAATTATTGGGATCTCATCCTTGGTTGAGAATGGCTTAGTATCTAACACAATGAAATCAACAGGAAAATAAATTCCCCACCTTTAGTAAGACATCCTCAACCATCCCTTTAGGAATCTTAATGACCTATCTCCAATCAAGAGTAGTTCCATGGCTTTCAATTCTCCCAATCCTAGTTGCTTGTACACATGGTAAGGTAAAAGATTCACACTTCGCCAAGGTCAAGTAACGCATGCTCAATATAGGTGTTGCCTATGACACAAGATATGGTAGGGCTCGGATCCTTATACTTGGCTGTTATAGGTGAGTAATTATGGAACTAATGTTACTCGCCAAGAACGCCTTTTTGGGCACACTAGTGATACGCTTGTGAGTACACAAATCTTTCAAGACTTTTGCATAGGCGGGATCTGGGATATGGCACCCAAAAAGAGGGATGTTTACTTCTACCTTTTGAAGACTTCTAAAATTTTGTCCATGGACAGTTCTTTTTGTTTACCAAGCGATTAGGAAATGGGACAGATGAACATAAGGATCTAGGGATTTGCCCTGCTCAAGAATCATTTTGGTTTCTCAACCATATCATCTTTAGTTTCAGAAAAATCTTTAGGTTCATCGATTTAACTGGGAACAAGAGGCACATTTGTGTCCTCAATCAAGAAGAGTTAACAAGAGTAATAGATGGAGAAGATTTAGGAACGCTCGAGGTACTCTCTACCACTCCTAAGGGCATAAACAACATTACATTGGTTAGAGGGCCCTTGTTGAGTCTGACCTTGTACTATATTCAGGTGCATTAGTTGGTCCTTGTGAACTAACAGTTGATGATGCCTAGGGTTAGGCTCGTTGAGGTAAAGTTCCTTCTCCTCTCACGCATAATTGAGACAACTTGGGTAAGTTCTCTCGTAAGATTTTGATGGCTTGTCATGAGAAGGGCCATTTTTTTTTCCAAGTCACTAATTCTACTTGCCTCTCAAGGTTAGTAAACCGGGGTTGCTGATAAGATGATAGGAGAGGGCCCTAGGAAAACTCACTCGAGGTCCTACATTTGACCTAGGAAAAGTATTTTGAGAAAAGATTGTTGTGCAAAGGGAGGCCTTTGGGGTCCAAAGTTGACCTTGATTATAGAAATTGGAAGGTCCGCTTGGTTGCCCCGATTCCAAGAGAAATTTGGGTGATTTCTCCATCCTGGATTGTATGTGTTACTATATGGATTATTCTGGTATAAGGCATTAACACTATCATTAGAAGTGCCCTGAGGTGTTGGGGCATTCTTCTATGACATGTCAGGGACTGCACCAAGCACAAATCTTAACCAAATTGATCGATGATGGCTTCTAGGAACAATAGCCTCAATCCTCTTGATTAGGCTATCCAAATGGGCTTCCTTAGCTACTATCCCATCCAAAAATATCCTTTTCCTCCTATGGTTCTTTCACTCTCTTGGGTTGATTCCCACCACGGGTTTTGTCACTAAGTCAAGTAAAAATTCCCATGCTTTTCCTTCATCTCAGAAGGATGTGAATCCTCAGGCACATAGACTCTATCATTTGTTTAGTTGGGTAATCAATACCCTCATAAATTATTTGACATAAATGCCATAGGTCTAGGCCATGGTGAGGGCATTCTTGGAGTAGATCCTTGAATCTCTCCATAAGCTTGGAAAATGACTCACTAGGCTTTTGCCTAAACAAGGATATCACTTCTAAGCTTATTGGTCTTGTGAGTTGGGAAAAACTTCTTAAGGAAGACAACGTGAACTGCTCCCATGAGGTTATGGAATTTGTGGGTAATCCATACAACCACTTCTTAGCTTGGTCTTTCAATGCAAAAGTGATAAACCTAAGCTTAATAGCATCATCGTAAAGTGTTGGATCTTAATTAGAACACATACCTCTTCAAATTCCCTTAGAAATAGGTATGCATCCTCGAGGTCAACCCATGGAAGTGGGGCAACATAGTGATGTATTGAGATTTGAGTTCAAAATTATTGCCCTGGGCTTGTGGTAGAACTATGCAGAAGGTTGGACTGTTTCAGTGGTAGAACCTATCTTCGAGATTTAGGTGAAGGGTTTTGTTGGTCTCCCATATTGAAGGGTTTTAAAGAGAGCAAACGATAGGGTCACTACTTGTTGGATCTCTTCTTTCTAACCGATTCTTAGTATTACGTATCCACTTAACACTCATGCAATGTAAAAACTACCCACAACTAAAGTAAGACAAGCACAAAAGAATGGATAGCAAAATTTATTTTTTTTTTATGAATTTTTTTTTTGAATTTTTTTGATTTTTTTTTTTGGTTTTTTTTTTGGGAGCTTACCAGAGGATCCGGGTTGCTCAGTCAATTCTCGAGGTAATCGCATGTGTAAACTCGTCTTTATCATACTGTGAGGCATGGCGACCTCCACCGATACAACTATTATTGCAAGTTGTTCTTCTCAGAATTCAATAAAAATAAAATAAAATAAAATAAAACAAAGCACTCGATTTACCAAAAGAAAGTGAAAATAACATGGAACTGTCTCCCAAGAACGCGTCAAAAACTTGTTTGAGATTTAAATGTAACAAGCGTACGGATCGTGTAGCTACGTCAACACAAGGAGAGAAACTTTTTTTTTTATTTCTTTTAATAATGCGAAGTGAATGGTTAATGGTTGTGATCTAATTCTAATTACCGTCTAAAAATAACGTCCAACCATTCGTCATCTAAGAATTTAAAGACGCAAGCCACGCAATTAAAATTAAATAAATAAATAACTAAAATAAACAACCCATAATTAAAAAAAAAAAATAAATAAATAAAGGAAAAAAATGCTGAAATAAAAATAAAGTAAAAAAAGGGAATAAAGCTAGAGAGAGACTCACAAGTAGGTTTCTCTACTTAGCCCGAGGATGCATCATAATATGAGCTTCCCTACTTGACGAGAGTCACTCTTACAAGGGTTTTCTACTTGGCTTTGGGGAAAGGGAGACAATTAAAATAAAAGAATAAATTGATGGTTCTATGGCTAGGAGGGCAAAGCCAACACATACACTAGCCATGAACCTTGGGAGAAAGGATAGCAATAATGTAACGATCGAAAAAAAAAATCCTAAATTAAGAAAGAAAGGGTAGTCAGAAGAGGGAATGAGAGGGGGGAGAGAAGACTACTGAAGGAGCCTACTTACTTGAATCAATACTTGAACTTGAAAAAAAAATTGCTCCACGGCTCGTGATCTTGTCACCTAGATCTAAGCCTAGAACTATAACTTAAAAAATTACAACTCAATTGCATAAATCATAAACATAAAAAGAACTGAATAAAAATAAAAGAGTACTTGCATTAATTGAAATAAAAAAAAACTATTACAAAAGTGATTAAAGCAAAAATAGAGAAGAACTAAAACCAAAGAGTGAGAGAGGGAGAGAGAGAGCAACTAAAAAAAAACTAGAAGAAGAATGAATTGTGTCTCCTCCTCTTACATGAGTTGTATTTATAGGGAATGGAGAGGTAGGGTAACAATTTTCTCTTTCCTAAAAGAGAGAAACCCACAATTGATTGTGAGATCTTTTGAGTCCAAAAGTGCTAAGATGGAGGAGAGAGAAGAGAGAAATAAATTTTGAGAAATTTCCTAAAATTTTTTGCTTATTTTCTTTCCTTTTTCTTCTAATTTATTTTTCTTCTTTTTCTCTCTCCTAGGGACGATTTTTTTTCTTCCTTTGTGTGATTTGGACAATCTTTGGTGATGATGTGAAGAGAGAGAAGATTTGGACAATTTTTGGTTCTCCCTTTTTTCTTTCCCTTTTTTTTCTTCTTCTTGCTTCCACGATTTTGCTTTCCTTTTTTTTTTTTTTTCTTCTTCTTGCTTCCACGATTTTGCTTGCTTCTAACTTGATGTGGAAATCCCTCCATGCCCTTAGTGCTTTAAGTGAGTGAAAAGCGAAATCTTCAACAAAATCTTCTAAAAAACAACCATGAGATTCAACTTGAGACCTCTTGGTGAGCAAGAGAATTTTGTACACCATAGCTCACCAACTAAGCTAGGTAGTTGTTGTTACCAAAACAAATCTTTAATCACTTAAAGATGTGGCCCATCGATCCTTGTTGGTATTTGGAGTATTCCTTGTACCTCGGGACAATTGCAAACGGCTGGTTCTGATCTCGGTTCGTTCGATCCATTATTCTTTTTCTGACCCGAAAAAGAATAATCATTAGTACGGGTGACCAAACGAATGTGTACTTTTAATTGAACACGTCCATCTTGCTCAGAATTTCGTCCTCTTCGCAACCATGGAAAGAAATAGGACCTCTTTATGTAAAATTGAAGATATAGCTCCGATAGTCCTTAAGGCCTTGAAAATATAAAACCTGCAAAAGAGAGTAAAACCCAAGGTAGCTCCATTCTAAATATGTAAAATGCATGTTTTACTACCCTAGATTTCACACATAAATGTGCTCATCAGTGAGCTTTACCAGATATGGCGGTGGCAATGAGCTGCTAAAATCCTTTTCTTCGATTAACATAGGAAAGGGAAGGGGATATAATGGATATTTTAATTTTTAAAAATTTAATCTGATTTTATGATTGTTGAATAAATCATAAGGGTAAAATGATCTTGTCATTCAACTACTAATAGCGGACTAACACCGTCAAGTTTTATGGGGCTTCAAGTAAAATTTTCAAATTTTAGAATGTAAAATAATTAACCCTATTTTTATTCAAATTCAAGAAATGTGTAAGAGTAACTGAAGTCAAATCCATTTATTATTTAGTTGGTTATCTAATCAAATTTGAGGAATATGTAGAGATGTGTTAAATGAAGCTCTCAAATTTGAGGAATATGTAGAGATGTGTTAAATGAAGCTCACAATGTCAGCTTATATTATAATATTTTAGGATGACTATAACCTT
>JAJSZK010000566.1:0-13451 GCA_022985045.1 Macadamia tetraphylla | reverse complement strand
TAATTGAGAAAACCCAGCATTTAAAGTTAAAAATCGTCCCAAAACCCAAAAAATCCGTTTTGTTTTTGGGAACTGGGGTTGACTTTTATCCTTTTGAATTTGATTTTTAAACTTTTTTTATTGATTCAAATAGGGGTATTTGCTTATTTATGAATAATATCTTAAGTAAATGAAAAAAAAACATTTACTTGAATGATATTTGGCAAAAAAAGTGTAAACACAAGGCAACATGGCAAAAAAGGGGGGTGGGGGTTTAGTCGCCGGGCCCCCTTGAAAACCGCCAGATGTTTAGCGCCGCCGGGCGACGCCTTGACAACTATGTTATTTATGATAAATGTTAGATGAGAGCCTTTAAGATTATTTCCCTTTGTATCTTGGAAATGCCCTGCATTTGAATTACCAAAGGGGACGTTATGAATGAGACAAATATTATGAGATGAATGAATGTAGGGGGGGACACATTGGGTATATGAAACAAGAAATGAAATTTTAGCTATATTGTGAAATTATGTGAGCTATGAATTATGGTTCTTTTTTAATGAAAATTTTGGTTTTTACGCCCCAAACCTAGGCGGAATGAAGGGATGAGTGTATGATATAATGTGAGGGTGTCCCTTTGGGGGGAGAAGGGGGAAGGGGCATGTTGAGATACGGGGATAATATGATGGATCATTGTAGGATCACTATTTTATGACAAAAATTGCATTACTTGATAAAACATGTAGGGATAGTAAAAATATAGATATTATAATATTTATTGTCTTTATGTTGGAGTGAGTATACCTAGGAGGTTTCTCTCATCAAAGCTATTGAGCTTAACGATTATTATATTTCTGTTTTCAAAATAAAGATCAAGGCTATAAGACCGAAGGAAAACCATGTGGCTGAATATTTCATTTGTCACTAATAATTGTTGATTTTATTGTAATTAATGGATGTTTTGTATTTCTCAACGGAAATGTATAGTTTTTATGGATTTAAATTTTAAGGTATTGCCACCAAGGGAAGATCCTACACTGATGTAGTGGAACACAATGTAATATTAGAAAATATTTAATTTTTTTATGGAGGATATCATGGTTAGATTTTTGATAAGTTACATTTCTTGACCATTTGATCGTCACCATAAAGGTGTGACCATACCCTTACCCCGGGTTTGGGGTCGCTACAATGTGACCTGAATCTGAATTTGCCTCCCATGTTCAACTGATGGTCCCTCCCAACCCCCCATGTCCATCTCCGCCTTTTTCCCCGGACTCTTCCACCCGAGTCCCCTTTTCCCCCCTTTCCCCTCTTGCCTCCCCCTCCCCTTCCCCCCCCCACCTTTCTCAATTAATGAAACCCCCCTCTCAAAACCCCGAAAACTATAGCCTCCTCCCCCCCCCCCCTTGTCGTGATGGCCTTCCCCTTTCCTTCATCCCCCTACCCCATCAATGAGTCTCTTTTGGGATTTTTCCTTCTGATTTGCTAGATTCAGGAGATCCCAAAATGGAAATATTGCATCATAAGGCATTTTCTAGGGAAAGGGGGTCTCCCCTTCCCCCGTAGAAATCTTCCTCATCCGGGAATGGAGAACCTCGGGATGGTTTCCAAATTTCCCCCCGACAACGGAATTTTTTTTTTCAACTTCTCAAGTGAAGACGATAAGAACGAAGGTGGTCCTGGCTCATAGTCATTGTTTTGATTTTCCTTTAAAGAATGGGATCAACACTTGTCCCCAAAGAAAGTTGATATCAAACCATCCGGTCCGGTTCCCTTCCAAACCTCCCGCTTCATTATTGATTCTCTCAAGGTCTCAATTAAGGATTAAAGTATCGGTATTTTATCGATCGGCGGCTAAATTTAAGATACATATCGGGGGGTATGATGGTATCGGAGATACTTTAAACCATGGTCTCAAAATTATTGGGGCTATCATTAGCAAGCCACTTGACTCATCATGCTCGTGATCAAGGATCACTTGGCCTTTGCTTGATATGCATTGAGATCTCCGCCAAAACACTCCCCTTACCTCGGTCTCCATTTATGACGATGATGGGTTTCCTTCTCTCAATTGGTTCACTATGAATGCCTTCCTCCCTTAGCTCCATTTGTAAAGCCTAGGTCACAAGACATCCTCTACTCCCTAGTATTGAGCAAATCAATGTTTGACTCTCTTCTCCCAAGCCTCGCAA
Organism: Macadamia tetraphylla; assembly: GCA_022985045.1. Classification (NCBI taxonomy): domain Eukaryota; kingdom Viridiplantae; phylum Streptophyta; class Magnoliopsida; order Proteales; family Proteaceae; genus Macadamia; species Macadamia tetraphylla. Next base: position 11,277 of record JAJSZK010000566.1, on the reverse strand, counting down.
GATCCTCTTAGAGGAAGAAAACATCACCGAACTAGGGTCACTGAACAATAGCAAAATGGCCAATCCCATACCAAATAAGACTCATTGTCTCCTAGTGCCAGCATAGTTCGAATCACAAATTTGGGGGAAAAATTTTGTAATTTGGTGTTTTATTTTTTTTGACACGAAATAAGGCAAAATGGTATGCATACCAAATTTTGGTCAAAATTTTGGTATCGTTTTGGTATCTCACCGAAACGACACATTCCAAGGCTTATAAATACACAATTTCATTGAAACATAATCGAAATTTCGTCTTCGCATCTCGCAAATTTTGACTCTTTTTCACTGCTCAGGCGCCGTTCCATTTGCATATTTTGAAGGACAAACACTCCAACAAGCCTCTAATTAGCCACATCATCACACATTTTGACTTCCATTACTCTTATAAGAAGATCCACACATTCAAAGCTTAGGAAAGGTAAAGTTCTTTCTCCAAAACATTTTTTTTTTAAATAGTACATAAATACATGGTAAAATTTTCAGAACAGTTCAACGATTGCTGCCAAACAAAGGTGCAACTCTAAAACAATGTCATTTTCTAATATTTTTGCATTTTTATGTTATAAATATGTTTATTAACCTTAAAATAAGCTACCCACCAAACTTTAGGTCAAAATATGGCCATTTGACCACAAACAAATAATCAAAAAGAAAAAAATACATCTCTTTTAAATTTCGTGTTTCGAACCCACCGAAACATCAAACGAAACAAAATTTCAACCTTGGTGCCAGGCCTTCTCGGTCCGATGGTTTTGGCTTTTTAGATCGCTGGTCAAAAATCGCTTCTTATTGTTGTCTCAATCAACCTTGGCTCGATAACTAATATTCATCTCCTCGATCCCCAACACCTAGGGTTACAGAGCCCCTTTTTGCTCCTACCACGTAAACTATTGATGTCGATCTCCTCGAGATCTACGCATGCCCTGCACTCTCCCTTTTGTTTCTAGTATAACCCCATGAACCCCGTGGACCCTATTGAGCCTTCCCTTTCCCGCATCTCCTTCCCTTTACTACTGGGCCATCTCCTCTTGAACGAGGGTCCGCTTCGCCCTAGCCATTTCTACCATGTCCCATTGGCTGAAAAAAGCCTACTTTACCCATCCACCCACCTAAGCCAGCCATCCACCAAACCCTTTTCCTGCTCTCCTTAACCGACCCACCTCCTGCTCCTACCCACTCATCCAAACCTATCAAATAAATCTCAATCCTTACCCACTCCATTCAGTCGGGTACCCCTCACTTATAAAGAGATTCCCTCTGCCAGGTTGCCCCTTACCCCCCTCTTGGGTCTAAAGCAATGTCAGCCTGCCACGCCCACATTGAAAGACACGCTGCCCCCTCTACTAACGCCATGTCTGACCTCCTCCTATGCCACGACTTCTTGATCTGCCATGACTAATTGCTTCGCCATGACTTTTACCTCCGCCCCTATAACTGCCACGACTTCTGTGACTACTTGTTCCTTTCCCTTGCCTACCACAACTGCCCTCCTCTACCAGGTCTACTACAATTGCTTCCTCTGCCATGACTATTAATCCTCATCCCTCTACATCGATTTCTCCTCCACAACCATGATTGCTTACTTCTCTGCCTCATCACCACACTACAATCTTAGCCTCCTCTCTAGCCTTTAACCAGGATCGACTGCTCTGCTTGCTGCATTTTCCGCTGAAGGCATCTTATCCCTTTCTCCAATCCATGCCTCTGTCGGCCTCGATCCTACCTTCTGCAGAAACCCCCACTGATTGTGCCCCCTTCTTCCTCAATTTTTGGTCTCTTCGTCCGAGGCCCCTCCTACCCTAGCCTCCCGTAAGTTTCTGCCTTTGTCTGTGGCACCCTGCTATGTTGGCTTTTTGCTCCCTACTTCCCTTTATGGATTGAAGACCTTTACCAGAACTCCTTCAAGTTGCCTCCACAATCTCTGGTCCTCTCAAGCCTCTCCTGAGTATTGTTTGGTTGATGGAATCTTAGACAACCCCATCTTTTGCTAAGGTCTAGGCAGGTCCTCCTACTCACCCCCGGGTGAACTCCCGTGAAGTTGCTAATGTTGTCCCTAAGACGGCCAATGTCTCTTCTATACCTTCCTCTGGTCATTGGGCCAACAAAGGCTAAGCTCCCATACACACCCCTTCCCCCTCAAAGAATACCACAGGAGATTGAAACCAAAACCTTACCCTAGCCCTTCCAAAGCCTCTTCCAACTCTGCATAGCTTTGCCACCCCCCCCTTCCGTTCTAGATGATCCTCGATCATATGAAATGTTAGGGTCTTAATTTTTGCCAAGTATGTTTTTATCAGTTCCCGAAAACCGGATGCGGCTATTTGTTGTCTCTTTAAAACCAAAGTTCATGAAGATAATCCCCCAAAATTGTGGCATCCATTGCCCCTCCTGGCTTTGATTTCCATTTATAGTCATTCCCTAATAGCCATATTTGGACTTTAAAACCCCCTCCTCCATGTTTCCCACATTGCCCCCTCCCCAGATCATCCATTTCTCCTTCCCTCCCTGGCTCCCCCTCTTTCTTCTCCATCATTTATGCCCTTAATCGAGCCCCTAATGGGCTTTCTCGACTGACCTCCGCCCTTTGGTCCTTCTATTGTTTTCCCAACCCTAGGGTATAAGGGGGGATTTTAATGTGTCTGCTAGTCATAAGAAGATGGGGGGTGTCCTATTGATCCTTCCTCCGCGATGCCTTCAATGAGTGTATGGAAGACATTGGCATTAATGACCTTAGATGGTCGGATCTGAATTCCCCCGGCACAACCGCTGAGGTGGCCTGGATCGGGTGGCTTGCAAGCTTGGTAGAGCCCTTGTTAATGAAGGCACCTTTAGATAACGCCCTGTTTCGTGTTTAGAAACAGCTTTTCACGCTTCCGAAACAAAAACGGATTTTTGGTGTTTGATAAACCTGTTTTCTAAATGTTTTTTGCATATAATGCCACTAAAAACCCAATAGTATCATCGATCCCCAAAAACGGAGAGAGGTTCTGCTCTTTTTAGGTTTAAATATTTTAGAGATTTATCGGCACAACAACATTTTTTCTCTCAAATTCATTTATAGAAACGATTTAAACAAGTCTAAGGGCCCGCTTGATAACGTAACTGTAAACGTGTTTCGTTTTCTTGTTCTCAAATAAAGAAACGGCATAAATACCGTTTGGGTAAAAGTTTGCTCCACTTGTTTCTTGAAACATAAATTGAAATTTATAATAATTTATGCTTCAAGAAACATGAATGATTTAAACAAGTTTTACTTGTTTCGCTTTCTAAACAAAATGGGGCACAAAAATCGATTTGGCATCATTACCATCACCACCGCTCCAACTAACCCTAACCCAAACCCTTTCAATCTTTAGAATGGTGGAGAAGAAGCTTGGTATGGTAGTGCTCCATATCCATCCCCGGGTAAAGGTGATCGTCCTGGGATGAAATTACAATAGCCACCTCTCGCAACTTCACCCATAGGTATGTCCCCGATCGACTTATATGCTCTCCTTCTTATCTCTCTTCAAAGATGGCTGCTCTCCTCTCATCTCCTATTTGGTAATCGATGATCTAATCCAATCAAATATCAAATAGATGCTCATAATTTAGATAGGTATTTTGGGATAAAATTTGGAACCAATTTTAATCATCAATCGCTAATAAAGAATTCCTAAAGACAGCTCCAAGTAGACGAAGAGCGGAAGGAGAGAGAAACAAGTAACTGACTGGTTGAGGTTCATCTGAGGTTATGATGTCGGCAATTCAGAAAATTCCTTCCGTGTTCACATAAGCCCCTTTTCTCCCCCTGCGGCTTTTTTGAATATGGAATCCAAGCGGGTAACAATGGTAGAATTCCATGGTTCTCCGGATTCTAGAATCAAATGCCCGCTTCCCTCCCTCCCCATTATGTGCGCAAACCCTACTCCCACAACAATGCTTTTGGTTCCCATCGCCCCGTATTCTTTTTGAGAACTATATTTCAGAGCCAGGCTCAAAAAATCAGAAATAAATGGTTGAAAATTCGAGCACGCTCACCGGAATCGAATATGAGTGGGTAAAAATTCATGTAATGATTCACCAAGATCGTAACACAAATAGGTTGAAAAATTCTTGAGTTTGTCGAAATTTTCATGTTGCAAATGTTTGAGAAGTATTTGTTGCAAATTCAAGGTAATGATTCACCGTTCTTAGGTTTAAAAGCGAGAAAGCAAGATGAAAAGGGCCGATGTGTGAAAAGAAGGCTTATCAAACGGAAACAAGGTTTATCAAACACCCAAAATTCTGTTTGTCCTCAAACGGAAATTGTTTCGCTGCTTTTGAAAAGTAAAAAGGAAACGTTATCAAACGGGCCCTAACTTGTTTCATTAAAATCGTTTCTAGAATTGTAAATAGGCATAAATTTTGATTTATGTTTCTACAAATGGATGAAACAGAACAACTTTATCAAACGCTTTTTAGGTTGTTTCTCCGTTTCTAGGAACAAGAAAACGCAAAAACGGCAGAAACGAAACATTGTCAAATGGTGCCGAAGTCTGGCTCGATTTCTTTCACTCTTCTCATACCGGCTTTGGCCTTCCGGGAATTTCCGATCACTGCCCTTTCTCCTTTGTGAAGCCTCACATCTCTGGTCCTAAGGCCTTAAAATTCTTTGATATATGGTCCCTCCATTAGGACTTTCTTCCTTGGTGCATGATGCTTGGGCCATCCTCGTCCCTTTTCCATTCCTCCCCCCTTATGTTTGCCAAAGTCCCGTCCGAGGGTGAGTGAGCCTCTAGGTCAAGTTGACTGCCTGGCTAGAGTCTCGCCAAGGTTGAGGAAGCCTCTCGTTAGGGGTTTACTTGGTATTGGCCAGATCTCATCTAAGGGTGACTACCCTCTCTCGTTGACTCGACCTTCGCAAGAGTCCCGTCCGAGGTTGAGGGAGCCTCTCTTTGGGTTTAAATTTTGGGTCGGGCCAGCCGAGTCTCGCCGAGGGTGAGGGAGCTCTTGGTCAAGTTGGCTCGGCCAAAAGGAGAGGGATTCTACACGTCTAAATATGGAAACCCAACAAGGCATGATCTTTCATCGAATCCAACTTTCTTAATAGGGAAAACGTCTCCTAGCAAGTCTCTACTTCATCCCGCTCTATTAAAGAGAGGAGAGGGCCAAGGTAGGGTAAGTTCACGAAGTCTCATACTATTACTCACTCCCTATGATGTAGATAAGTCACTTGGGCTTATTTTATTGCAAATAAGTCTTGGGGTTTTGTTATGTATTTTTGGGCCTTTGATCCCATGGGTTTTATTTGAAATGGGTCACTTTAATAAGCCTAAAATATGGGTAGAAGGTAGGAAAACGGGATTTTATTCATTAGTTTAATTAGTTGCTATTTAATTCAATAAAGGCCCATTATGCCATTATTTGGTTGTAAAGTCGTATATGGACTATTAGTTAGTTATTCCTACTCCATGTTGGAGTCATAAAGTCAAGTCCTAGTCCTATTTTGAATTCCTAGTTGTAGTAGAAGTGTCTAGTCTTATTGGGAAACTAGCTCCTAGTTGTAGTAGGAGTGTCTAGTCCTATTAGGAAACTAGCTCCTAGTATTAGTATGATTGTAAACTTCCCCTCTATAAATGTCCCATTATTGGACAGACTTAAATGAAAGAAAGTTTGCATTTATGAAAGAAAGTTTGCAACTAAATGCTTAGAGCAGCTGAGATAGCTGTGGGTGAGAAGCCCAGGCTGAGATAGCCACTTCCTTTATTCTTTTTCACCATTCTCAACCCCCCATTTGTTTTATTCTTCTTTTTTATTTTATTTGTTGTAACATTCAAGAGATATAGTTCAGATTTTGATAAAAGTCTCCAGAAATCAGAACCGATCAACAATCCTAGTGGGAATAGGAGAGATCGATCTCCTCTTTCCCCTTTTCTCACTGCTCAGCCGTGTCTTCAATCGGTATTCCAGCCTCAAGGGTCCCACGACCCTTACCTAGTCACTGAAGCATTCAGCTGCTGTTCTTGAAGGTTCTTCTGCTTTTCTCCTAGGTCAAAAATCAAGAAAGCTTGTAAGTTCACAAGCACCGCAATCTTCTCAACTTTGAGGCTTTTTTCCTCCCTAGGGACTATCTACGCCCAAGAGTGAAACTCAATCAGACTCCTACAGCCGTGGCTGCACCTCTCTCTCCACCCCTATAGCGTGTCTTTCTCTCCTATCGGGTTAGGGTTTTGGGCTGGTTTTGCTTCTATATAGGTATTGTATCATTGGGGATTTTTTTGATGGTATTATTTTTTTTTTTTACTCCTTTTTTCTTGTAATCTACTCTGCATTACCCTACCTCATTGTTGTTGACGGATTCATGAGGGGGCACGAGTTTTTCCCAAGTCCCCTAGGCCTCTTACCCCTAACTTGACGAACGAACGCTCCACCACAAACGAATTTCTGGTCACAACACCTATAAAACCCCATCAGATTTTTATCAAATTATGTGCAACTTTGTAGAAGAAAAGGGCAAACATCCTCCTATGCCCTTTAAAAACCCTTTTGATGATTCCCCCAAGTTTTCACTTTAACACCCCTATGCACATTTTGGGAATGTCTCCCAAATTATATCCAAAGGCCCAAAGTTGGAATTATTGTTCATCTTCCTTTGTGGTTTTTTTCACAAAACAAATATCTTTTTCCCAATCCCCTTGGACTCTTGGGAAAGAATACCAGCTACTAAATTATTATATATAATACAACAATATTAAAAATATTGAGCAAGTAGTGTAATGCCCCAAATTTTGGAACCTTAGAATAGATATCTTTTTATGTTATTTTCTAAACTTGCTTAAATATTTAAAGTTAGGCTTTATTTAATGACTTATTGAGAAGTGGTTAGAAATTATCTATCTAGAGGTCTTAGGTTCAAATCTTGTTAGTAATAAGCAGGATTTTATTTAATTAAAATTTTTTTTATTTTATTCTAAAAGATTCTTTTCTTTTAAATTGTCTGACCCCACCACATTTAGACAAACCGGGGAAAAGGGATAGAAGAGAACCGTGGGAGAGTAGGGAGAGAGGGAAAGGGGGAAAAGAGATTTTCGGAGAGGAGAGAAAAGAAGTGGAAAATAAGAGGAAAAGAGAGGGGAGAGGGAAAGAGATAAAAGAAAAGAGAGAGGAGAGGAGAGATAGAGAAGGGGAGAGAAAGGGGATCGTGAAAGGAAATTTTGCCTACTTCACTACTTTTTCTACTCACTTCAGGTAATAAACCCTTTCCTTTATTCTTAGTTTCTTGAATAGGTTTTTATCCCAATTTCAAATAGTTGTGGGTTCTTTTAGGACCCAAATTAAATTAATCGGAAAATTTTCTTGAGACCCAAATCAATTTAAGACCTCTATTTTTACTTTAAAACCAATATGGGACCCAAATAAAATCTGATTTTATTCATTAATTGTCCATTGGACTTGTCACCCAATAATTTATGATTTTCGTGGGACCCCAATTGTTTTGGGGTTTAGTTTTAGGGTTGGGGTTATCCTAGGGACCCATTAGGTTTTTTGGGACCCAATCAAACTAATAGTATAAAGATTCTTTATATGGGTTTTTTTCTCAGACCCATGTGACCCAAATCTAATATTCTTTTGAACCCAATCTGGGACTCATATCAAAAGGCCCGGGGATTCTTTACATATGGATTTAAATTAATATTTTTTTGGGACCCAATATGGAACCCAAATTAAACTAAGAACTTTATTCTTTACTTGAAACCTATTATAGGACCCAAATTTGAGTATTAGTAATTAATATAGGTATTAAATTTTAGATTGAGACCACCTGACACTTGGGACTCAAAGGGGATAACACTTTGCAAATGGAGGTAAGTGGATTGTAGTAAGTATACACCACAAAGATGGGGAATGTTTGACTTATGTTTTTTAAGTTTTTTTGTAAAATTTGATTGGTGCTTTTTTCATTGTGAATAAAATGTGATTTTGAGAATGTGAACTTGTAAAAGTGGGGAGGGCAAGTGGACACCCCGTCGGACCAGAGGGTGTCCCCATGGTTTTGTTTTCCCCATACCGAACATACCCTCCAAATATCTTAAATTTATTTTGGCAACGATACACCCCCACGATACATTAAATTTTTTTAAATCATTTCATCGTTTTTCCACAATACATATCGAATGCATCAAAACACCACAAAAAATCGAAACCAACCCTACCCCATTTAAATTTTGAAAATATAAAATTGAGGTAAAATGCTTTTGATGTATTGGAGTTTGGGGTATCGGTATCGATCGGACGACGGTATATATCAACGATCGGTGAGTATCATATATTCAAAATTTGGTGAGTATCGACACGCGGCCACGGTCATATAATGGCCAATATGGGTAATTTTTTTAAAAACGATTTTTGGGTTTTGTTCCAAAGTTTCAAAAATATTTCTCTAACTAAAGTGGAAATCAAGGTTGGGAACAAGGATTTTTCATTTATGGGGCAACTACACCTTGAATTCTTAGTACGATACCTCAATTTAGTGTTTATGCATCATACATGTTATCAATTTTTTTTAACAAATTTTATGTAAAAGGGTTTAAAAATGTTTACTATTCATTTATGTGTGTATCTTTAATATTTAGTGTATTCGATAATACGATTCCCACACGATCTTTAAATTTTTACCCATCAAAGGGACGATAGAATTTTAATCCTTTGGGGGTCCCATTGAGTTACGGATTTATACCCCCGTCAAAGGTGTCTATTTAGTCCAGTGGGGGTGATTGTGGGGCCAAGCCCCCTCATATCCCGGAATGGTAGCAGCTCACTTCCCCCAAAGCCAACTATGTGAAAATTGGGTTTTTGCAAATGATTGTGTTTAAATATAAAGATAATTTTGAAAAGTAAAAGTAATCATTTAATCATTGTTTGTTGTTTTGTTGTTTCTTGTTTTTCCTTATTACATTCTATCTTATCGGGAGGTCACCCATTAAATATGAAATTTTGAGGAGTAGATCGGGGGTACGAGATGCAAAAATTTAAGAGCGAAAGTTATTAGTTTATTTTACTTTAGTAAATGATTGTAGTAGGGTGTTTCATGTAAACTTTGATAAATATTGTTGAATTTAAATTTTTGGGGAACTTAGATTGCCAAAAGGGTATTGTTTGGGATATTTATTTATGATTAATTGTTCCATTTTGTTGACACTTGAATTTTTTCGAGTTCTCAAAGCTTGATTTTTGGGGAATATTTTTGGGTCATTTAATTATTTCCAAGGACTATGCCCTTACCAGATCTGGTTTTATGAAAAAGGTATCAAAGCTTTGGGGAAACTTGATCGAGTATGTAAAGAATGGTATCGAGCTTTTTGATAAACTTTTTATATGTAGAGAAATGGTATCAAGGCTCTAAGGGGGAAACCGTGGCATAGGGACAATAATAAAAGATTTGTGCTAAACATAGTATATTGACACTATAGGGTGATTGACTAGCTAAACTGAAAATATTATGATAACTTTGGGTTATCGTGGAATGGTTGTTTATCAAAGGAGACAAGACGATGTAGCACGGTGATTGAACAATTTTAAAAAGTTTCACCATTTTTTTTAAGGGAACCATTGACCCTTTATTCCGAATGGCTACAAGAGATGAAGAAGATATTCGATGAGGAGTACTAATGCACAAGGTGGAGGGGCTTTCATGTTTTGGGGGATGTGATCATTGGTGGAAGACAACGAGGGGGGTACTTAGAGGGGGTACCCAACCGTGACTTGAGAGGAATTTTGTGAACTATTCGATGATAAGTATTACCCAGCTCTAGTTCAGAAGAGGAGGAGTTCCTACATTTGCATTAGGGGACCAGATCGGGGCCAGTATGAGAGAAAGTTTGGGGCTGGCTCTTTTAAAAAAGACCGAAGACACAAAGGAGAAGAAAGCAATTTTAGGATGGATTTAAAACCCAAAAATAAAGAGTTCGCACCCACCAATCAAAAGTTTTCGGGTGTGTTGGAGCCTTGATTGTGGAGAAGGGTTGCAAGATGGACAATCGCTATGAGGCAAGTGAACAAAGGAAGAAATTCAAACCAAACACTATCAAGTTGATGCTAATGAGGGAGGAAGGGATTTTTGTCCCAACAAGAAACCTGCCGAAGATTGCCCCAAGTGTGGGCATGGTTCAAAATCTCGCCGAGATCTCGGTAATTTAGTGTTTTTTTTTTTTCACCGAGTCGAGATGTGCTACGAATTACAAAAATGACATCATCTCGGTCAAAATTTCGGTATCAAGGTCAAAATTTTGGTACCATCTCAGTTGAGATATCGAAATGTTCATGGTTTTAAGTATCGGCACTATCGATCAGATCAGCCGACACGATCTCAGACGCCCTTACCGATATATACACATCGATACGATATATAGAAATTTTAAAACTCTTTCATATCGATATGTATCCTACGATACATACCGACACGCACCGATACATACCAATACTCTATAGAAAAATAAAATTAAGTGAAATGTACGCTTCGTATATATTGGCATATCGGTCCCATTCATACCGATATGGTATGATATGCATCGATAAAGGCACCATGGTCATATAATGGCGTTAGTCACTTTTCAAAAAACCACGATTTTTTGAGGGGTTTTTGTTCCAAAGTTGCTATCAGCCATATTTCTCTCTAACTAAAGTGGAAATCAAGGTTGGGAACAAGGATTTTACATTTATGGTACAACTACAAACCTTGAATTCTTAGTGCCACACCTCAATTTAGTGTTTATACATAATACATGTTATCAATAGCTTTTTAAACAATTTTTTTTTAAGCAAGTGTATAAAAAAGTGTTTCTTATCCATTTATGTGCGTATCTTTAGCATATCTCCGATACGATACAATACCCTCCGATACGTATCTTAATTTTGGTCGATCGATTCAACGATCGATACCGATACTTAAATCCTTGGAAATGATACCAACCAAGGCTTATAAATACAATATCTCGTGAGGGGAGTCAAAATTTCGACTCAACTCAGCTATCTCGCTAAATTTTGGCTCGTGAAATTTCGCCCTCCTTGCATTTGAACACAAAATCACCAATTGTTCACTAATTTACCACATCATCACATCTATTGCCTTGAAGATCACTCTAAATTGAAGACCTACACATTTCAAGCTTTGGAAAGGTATACCACTTTCCCAAGACCATTTTTTAAAAATAGTAACATTAATACATGTTGGGTAGGGCTAGATTTTTTTATGTTAGATACTAGAGGCCATTTATG
>JAJSZK010000565.1:0-13853 GCA_022985045.1 Macadamia tetraphylla | reverse complement strand
ACCTATTCTGAAATTAAATTCCAGATTCATCCCTTCTTCAAAATTTTAATTACCTTTGCATCCCTGGCTCTTTTTCTTGCCCAAAGAGGTACTCAACTGTTCCAAAAAATTAGGAAGTTGCCAATGAATCTTCATATTGGGATTTTAATTAGTTTGGTGCATAGTTGTTAAGACGTCACCAGGCACCACCCAGGCATCCAGGCTCTTTTTGGTCCAAGGCGCAAAACGACTTGTTGAAACTTAACGAGTTTATGTTGATTTATATTTTTTAATTTGTTTTTTGATGAACATGCTTATAAATTATCTCATGGTTGTTTATTATATGTTGGTTTGCATATAATGGTCATTCCTAACATAAGTATATCATATTGTATATATGGCTTCGATGTTGCATATAAGCATAGCTATATAAAATTATCACTGATATCTTACATATATATAATCATATACATGTAAAAAACCATGCTTGTTGGGCCCATCTTTAGGCGGTCATACTTCACCTAAACGAGAACTTAATTTAGCAGTTCTTTCCAATAGACATGAATGCCTCCAGCAAACCATTTGCAAGGATGTTAATAGAAATTGATGCATAACTATGTACCTCAAGAAGTCCAGCAATGATCTGAAATTTTGGCTTGTGATCAGTTGCATACTTGCATGTAAACAAAGAGAGACCAACCCCAGAGCAATTGCAACAGACCATTGCCTGTATTCATGTTCATACTAAAACAACCACTTCAGTAGGAATTTTGATGCAGTTGCTGTTATTGCATGAGCAGATGGAGGCAAAACCTGGAAATAACAAAAGATGTTAATTAATTGAGAGCATCAAGAAGCAACAGATTGCAAGCTCTAAATGAAAATTGGTAGTACCTATTGATGCAAGTGAAGAACATGATGAACCCTGAGAAGCTATGCACTTCCAACATTCGTCATAAGCACCATACAGAAGAGCTGGGACCCACATTTGGATCACTAGCAAAAAAAGAACCCCATGTTAAATATCGGCCTGAAAGGACAGTCACTATATTAACCCTGTAATCATTAGTACAAATTAGGACATCCACCACTTATTTCTGCTTGTCAAGACAATATTACATACATCCTGGGAGATCTCTAAGACCAAAAGAAGTCATAGATGTGCACAATCCCCATCATGTTTCAAAATGTATTGTATAGGAGAAATACTTAATCACCAATGTACAAGTTAGGGCTTAACTTGTCGACCATGCAATTTATGATTGTAACCACCCAGGGGAGGGGGAAGGGAAGCAACAGTGGCTCATGATAAATCTGCAAACAACTCGGGGTGCAAATTGTTTGGTATGAAGCCAAATCAGTCCACAATATCCATGGATTTTTTAGGAAGGGAGGGTGGGAGAGAAATTCACATATAATTCCGTAAGTAAAGAATTCAGCCTGAAATTCAAACTCCTAAAATAAAAGTGAATTAAAAAATAACTTGTGAAACTCAAGGAAGACTTCAATCTTTTCATTCTGAATCTTGTCCTTGGTTTGGATTAGGACATTGAATACATATAGTATGAAAGACAAATGTCCTCAAATGGAAGCATAAATATCCAGATCCACCCATATCCATAGTTCCACAAATATTTTGGTCGACCATGGACCCACATTAATGGGCTGGGTCAAAATCTGATGGCTGGATGCAAAAGCACTGATATAAAAATTAGGAGTTCGAACCAAGGTCTACCCAGATCTGACCTGTTTTACAGTCCAGAATGCAACAACTTCAGTGACCAAAATAAAGTAGTTTCACTTGCAAACCCAATGGAGAGGGGAATCAAGCAGTGTCTAGTGGGTGTTGGATCATGAAGCATTCAAATCTACAGAATTTAAAAGTTTTTTTCTGGGATCAGCTCCACTGGCAGCATTTCTCATGGAACTAAATCTCTGTCAATACTGACCCAAATTTCCATGTTGTCTCAGTCTCAAGCCTGGCCGAAACAAAACCCAGGGTAGAAAACTCAAAACGAGATATGGCATGTCTCAGTTTCGGGCATGGCTCTCGATCCATGGCCTTTCTAATAGTGAAGGGTACAACGCAGTAAAGACAGAAATGCACACACGAACGTGCTTCCACCACTGCATAGCCAATAACATCTAGAACCTAGTAAGTCCAAAACTTTAATATGTTCCACTATAATTATAGTTATTAAAAAACTATTCTATTAAAAAAAGTTATATGTTTCATGACCGAGCCAGCATACAAGCAGTTATCAGTTGTCACGGATTCGTCTTTTGGCTTGTTTTCACAAGTCAAGACTTGAAGGAAGATTGTGTTTATGTTCATGAGGTTACGACAATACATATATATAATTACATAGTACATTCAACACTACCTTCTCAGTGAACAAATGTAACAATAAGTAACCCCACATTTGGAAAAAAAAAAAAAAGTGCAAGAGAGAATGAGAAAAAACAAGTTGATCTAGTTTCAATAATTAGAAGAAAATAAAAATAGTATGACATATTTCCGTCCTTTTCGTTTTGTGCCAGGACTAAAAGGAGTTTCTTCTCCTCTTCCAAGAAATAGAAAAGCATACTATCTACTTCAAAACATGTATTTGAAAGTCCTTTCTGCAGGAAATTGTAAAGGAAGTTCCCCACCCCCCAATGAAAGGAAATACACTGAAACATAATATCCTTTTTGAGCTGCCAAAATCTAAATCTACTAGCTCAAATACTAGTACATATTGTATAAACCATCATTGCTAGTTATCGAACACCAAGGTACTATTTTCCACAGTACCTTGAAAAAAAAGGTACTATGCTGAAAGCACAGTATACAAACACATGACTATGTGAGTTCCGTCTAAGAAATTAAATTTAAACCTGAAAAAAAAAGTCCCAAAACCCCAAGGTACTATTTTCCTCACACATGGGCTTTTTTTATTTTCTCTCATGGTCTGCCATATGGGTGCCATGTGGATGATACTGTCCTCCGCACCACCATTGGTGTGGCGTGCAGATTCCTCCTAAACTAGCACCATGAGGAATTCTCTCCCTTTAAAATTTCATTCAACCAGTCTATAGCCAAGCTGGCATGGTAATGTGGTGTGACTTAATTGTGATTACTGCCATTAATGACATTCTCTAAAATTAAACCATGAGCAAGCTTTTCTAATAACTTTCCCAGCAATGTGAACCAATACAGTATAAACCAGAAAAGAAAATTAATAAAGCTCTAGAATCTCAGTTTCATAAATTCAGATCCCTATTGAGAGAAATCAATTGTCTATTTCCGAATGCACTGGCATTCCCTTTTCTTTTTTTTCATTTTAGTTATTGACATGCCTAGGGGGTGAAGAGAATTAGAGATAACATAAAGTATCTTTAACTAATTCTTCTTCCCACCCAGGAAGGGGGAGGGGAATAGAACACTAAAATAGAACAAATTTACCAAGGGCTGGTCAGCACAAATAAATGAGACGTACCATTTTCAATCTTCCACTTAAACAAGCAAACTCCAATTTTCAGCACAAAAAGTTGTTCATGTTCAAATTCAGCTCGAGTAAGTATGAGAAATAAGGACATCTTCACTGATAACAATTCTGGTATGTACGGCAATCCAAGCTCTTTCTGAATGAGCAATACACTATTCGACAGTTTGAAAATGGGCTCACTCCCACCAGAAAGCTCGTGAAAATCACTATAAAATGATAGAAGAGTTTCAAACAGTTCGACGCTGCATAGTCGAGCCTCTTTGATCAACTGCTAGAAAATATTGAGAGATAAATTAACATAGATAAACCTTAAAAATGAAATTCGGATAATAAGTTTCTTAAATATAACATAAGGTGACAATTCTAACACATCATCGCTTGCTAAGAGTAACCCAATGAAGCTTCAGGAACATACCGATCCAGTTCCAACCACCTGCCTCAAGATCACCGTAAATGCATCCACCAGATATTCAGTAACGTCAATGAGATTTTTCATGTCCTGATATATCCTTCAAACTTTAAGAATCTGAGTTGAGCGACAAAATACTCATGGCCAGGACTGAAGGAAATAAAATGAGCAACTGAGATGAGCAAACAAAGCTGTCAAAAAGGGAAAAAAAGTGCCAAAGGAGTAAGGAGGATAACTAGGCCGACAAGTACACTTACTTCTGCATTTTCCGCGGAAAAATATTTGAAGCTTTCCATCATCAACTTGACAATGGGCATAGCTTTGAATGGAAACGAGCAAGACAGTGACGCAAAAGAGGAAACTTAAGCCTTGTGAACGAAAACGATGAAGCAGATGAAAATACCCTCAATATCGAGAAACTTAAGAAAGGCCTCAAGAATTTACAAACTTCCAAGTCCCGTGCGCTTATTCTGCGCTATTAATAAGAGCACTGGCTGTACAAGCTCCGCTTGAACCTCAATTCGACATTAAACGACCTGCAATAAAACTCCACACATACGTTAGAATAGAAAATCTTCGATAACCATACCCAATTAGACCAAGTCAAAAACCTTTCAAAACCTTGACGAAGAGATGAGTCTCCGGAGAATCCAACCGCCACAACGTATCGTTCTTCTGAAATGCGAAGCGAACAAGAAACCCTAACCCTTTGACGAAAACATTGACGAAACGCGAGTCGCGGCCGTCGAGAGCCGATTGAAGTTCAAGCAAACCATGGGGAACCTCAAGGTAGCAGAAGTGGAATGAAGACACTGAGAAATAGCATCTCTTCCGGAATCGGAGTTCGCGCCTAGGTTTGACGGAGCAGATCGGAGTTTTTCAAAGATAGAAATCACTGCATATCTCTGCATTGAGTGAGGGTTGAGGAACACGAATCCTCTCTGGAACTCTCCGTTTATTGATATACCTAAAAAGAAGGGACTTTCTCTCCTCTCGGATTTGGTAACTAAACAAAAAAGGGGGAGAAGAGGAAATAGCAACTTCTGGAAAAGTTCTAGATAATCATTTCTTCGAAAAAAAAATAAAAAATAAAAAATCTAGATAATCCTTCCGATTGTCTCATCTAACGTTTAAAAATTGGGCAGCCCGTTCGGTCAGATCAGTTCAAATTTTAAAAATTAGTGTTCAGTCTAATATTCCCAACACGTTCGCTGTTTGCTTCGCCGATTCAGTTTTCGTATTTCGCATAAAAAAACACGTCGAAGATAAAATTAAAAAAAGATAATTTACTGTCACGTTGGAAAATGTCATAATTATAAGACCACCCTTATTTCACTAAATTAGACTTAGACCTTCTACTGCAGTCACCGTTAAAGAATATACTAAGAATATTGACATCAACAATTCATTTTTTGTAAATACTATTTTACCCTTAAAAAGAATAAAGTATCGAAATTACCCTCATTACTTGCAGTCCCCAAATTGATTTCACCACAACCCTTTCGGCCACAGCGACTATGGTGGAAGAAAACCAATAGAGTAAATAGAACATTCCAGTGCTTTACATGCCTATTGAAACCAACAAAGTAAATAGAATTATTGGGAACTGGATTGAATAGAGAAAAATTATATGAATCATCTAGTCTAATCTCAAAAAAATTTCACCTGCACACCCTTCCGGGTTGAGCGTCAAAATAATACTCTGTATATCCAGTAGCTGTAGAGGAATTTAGAACACGAAAGGAGATTAACATAATAGTGAGAAAATAAATTATGTTCAGAAGGTGTAGCAATCATTCAAACATTTCAGTGAGATCAACAAAGTCCAAACATGTAACAAAATACTATTTTTGGAAGTCGTCCTTAATGGTTTCGACAACTTGGGTACGATCAACCACTCCCTGCTCATCTTTCAGAAGCTCAAGCTCTTTGGCGAGAGCTCCAGTATCTGATGGCGAACGGATAAACAACCTTGTAATCCCAAGTAGCTCGGAGCCACACCAGGCGAGTCTGAATAACACATTGTCAAATTCAGAGGCTAGCTTGGTCGTTGAACTAGAATTACTAGTGGTTTGGTTGTTTCCACTAAACCATAAAGATCTGAGTTTTAGCGAGCGGTGGTGAAAGTAACACTGATGATGGAAGTGGAAATGGGACTAAGAACTAAACGATAATATGGAAGCCATTTCGAGGACGTAGTTGGTAGTTGAAGGGTGGACATTGGGACTTCGGGAGGCTCCCGGGAGTAGAGACTTTGCGGTTTTCTTTTCGAAATGAAAAATGCCAAGCGATTGGTAGCCACTAGCTTTGGCGGCAAGACTATGGTGGAAGAATGTTTGCAGGACATTTTAGATCTGGGTCGAACCCCTTTCGTGTGCGACTACGGTGGCTGAAAATACAACCACCATTTCTTGTTATTGAAAATACGAGAAAATGGTAGCACCTTTGTTCCCTCCATTTCTTGATTTGCATCCATCAATTCTCGCAACAAATCCCATGGCCATGGCGGGTTTGTTCACTCACATCTCAAAAACCAAGCCCTTTCTCTCGTTGAAAATAACCAGACTTGGATTCATTTCACTTCCTCACATGAAAACCATTCATAAATTCATTTCAAGGTCGTCCTTCCATCATTTATCCGCTGCTTCTTGTGCTTTCATCAAGTTGTCATCTCTTGGGTGTTCCTCGCCATAAGTAGAGAGAGAAGGATAGAAGGAGAAAAAGTTATCTGAGAGAATTAAATGGTATCCAGGTGAAGAGAAGGCTATTTTTGAGATAATAAGATAATGGTGTTTTACTCGTAATGGCTAAAGTGTCATTTTATAGCATCACTTAACAGAGACTGGCGGTAGGGGGTTTGAGTCTAATTTGGTGAAAGAGGGGGTGTTCCTATAATACTAGCATTCTCTAGAGGTGGTACTGTAAATTACCCATTAAAAAAAATGTGTTCTCAGCATAAAAATATTTATGGAGTTTTTTCATTCTATAGGAACGAAAAAACAGAATAAAAAGTTTGGTGCATTTATTGTGTGTGTGTGTGTTTTTTTTTCAATCAAAAAGTGAAAAACAAAAAAAAACAGTAGAAACAAGAATTAACAAAATGACAAAAGGCAGTTCCGTCATTCCAATTTCGTTCCTTAAAAAAAAAAAAGGCATTTTGACATAGAATCTGAAAATTCTATTTTTGACACGGAACGTTGTTTATGGAACAGAAACGTTACCAAACGCAGCCTTAGGCACCGTTGACAACGTTCCATTTATGTCGTTTCTGTGTTTTCTTGTTCCAATAAATGGAGAAACAGCATAAAAAGCGTTTTATAAAGTTGTTCCATTTCACCTATTTCTATTTCTAGAAACATAAATCAAAATTTTTGCATATTTACAATTCTATAAACAACTTTGACGAAACAAGTCTGACTTGTTTCATCGTTTCTATAAACAAATTTGAGAGAGAAAAAAGGCCGTTGCGCTCGATAAATCTCTCAACTATTTAAACCTAAAAAGAGGTAATTGAACCCTCTCTCCCTTTTGGGCATCCGATGATACTATTGGGTTTTTTAGTGGCATTATGTCTACAAAAAATATTTCGAGAAACAGTTTATCAAGCACCAAAAAATCTGTTTTTTGTTTCCGAAAATGTGAAAATTCGTTTATACTATTTCTAGATGCAAAAATAGAAACATTATCAAACGGTGCCTAATATATCATTCAGGCTATGTTTGGTAGCCAAGAGAATAAAAGAAAATAAAAAAGAATGGAAAAGAAAAGAAATGCAATGGTGAGAAAAAAAAAAAAAGGATGTAATTTGGCTATCATTAGAAGAGAAGAAAATAAAAATTTTTATATTTTCTCATGTTTTCTTGTGTTTTTGACAAGCCATTTTTTTTTTAGCAAATGAAAACTTCACAATTCCCAAGGGAAATTTTAAAATTCAAAAACTGAATCTTCTATTGGATGAGGACATACCAAGCATAGAGAGAAAATTTTAAACTAAGAAAAAAGTGCACTTTTTTTCTTATGTTTTTTTTTTGTTTTTTAATGTTTTTGGCAAGATTTTTTTTTGCGTCAAAATAAAACTTCACCATTCCCAAAGTGAATTTTGAAATTCAAAAAAAAAAAAAATCTTCTCTTAGTTCAGGACACGCCAAGCAGAAAGATAATTTCTTAAACTAAGAAAAAAAGTACTATTTTTATACTTTTTTTTGTTCTTCTGTTTTCTTTTCTTGGCTACCAAACACAGCCTAAGGGTCGTCGTAGTGGCGGTCACATTCAATGAGTCATTTTCATTTTTCTTTTTCATTTTTCACTTTAGCTGGTAGTGGATATTGGGCTGGGCAGGGTTGCTATAATCCCCTAGCTTGTTGGATAAATTAATTGATCTTTCCAGATTTTGAACAAGAGTCACTCCTTGCATCGTTTCATTGGCTCTGCCACCACCTTCTATAAGAAAGGCAAGAAAGGAAAAAAAAAACTATATAACCAGGGGAAATCACAAACCATACAGTATCTATTTTTTGCTAGTTGTTCATCTTCTTCCTTATTTATTTTTCTCCGCTTCCTTGCATGACTAAGGAAAATGTTTATATTATATCTTTGCAATTTCTAAACTGAAAAATAACGCTGGCCTATATAGGTCATAGCTTCCGTGACATCATACTCTACCCAAAAAAAAAAAAAGAAGAAGAAGATACATACTCTCTAATGATCACCTCTTAAATAAAAATTACTTCATTTCTTATCCCTTATTTTACATGGTGTGTTCGTTCTTGTTTAGATAGAAACAGTTTCAAAACTAAAACAAAATGTATCTTAGGGTAGAAGACCATGTTGAGAGTTATAAAGAAGATGGATTAAAAGAAAAGTAAAGGGCCATTAATTTTTCATCTTTCTCACAATTAGGTTGATTGATTTTGATCTACCTTGTCTAGAGATCTGGATTTAAATTCAGAAGCTAGCTCTCTCTCTCTCTCTCTCTCTCTCTCTCTTGAGCATCAGGTGGCAACCATAGTAAAAGGGTCAGACAGCTACAAGAAATGGCATAGATGATAGAGTATATCTCCTTATTGATATAGGAAAGCTGAGAACAAGTACCAGGGATGAAGATATTGAAGATGATGGAGGAGGAGAAACTAAATATGATCATGAGGAGTCACTTATTAGAATGATAAATGAGAAGAAAGATCTGCATTGCATGAAGTGTGAGAAACCCTAGGCTTTTCAATGGCAAAAGGAATAAAAACTATCTCAAGGTGGTAAAGTTACTGACCCAAGCCGACCAAGAGTTTGAATGTTTTGCCAATAAGATAGATGAAACACCACCCTACATGGCTGCTGAAGATGTATTGGATAACTTTTGAATCATATCTTGGAAGTTTGTCCCTCCTCTGCATATGGTGGCCCCTATGATAGGACAGCTTTGCATGCTGCAATATTTGGCAGCCATAAAGGTGAGTTGTGTTTGATATATTTTTTTTATCCAAAATCTCTCCCTCTAATTTATGAAACCAGTTTCATTCTCTTCTTTTTGTCTTAAAACTCCAACGTGGATTAAAAATTAGCAACGAAATCCACATTGAATACTTAAGAAAAGAAATAGAGAATGTGACGAGGGACAATTAAATGAAGATGTCAAGTTCTAAGTAGACAAATAGAGGTTTCATTTAAACACTCCTAATCCCTATATACAACAGACATAAATGGTCAAGGGCTCAACCTAATGTCTCAACCCAAATTGGATCGATCGTCCTTGGGCTTAAAATTTACAATCATACCCGGCACTGCAAGTTAAAAAATTTTGAGTGGCCTATAAGGTTGGGCTCTTTAGGAAGAAAATTTTGGTTGCTACCAGGTTGTAGTTGTAACTCTTTTGGGGCCAAAGAATTGGAATCTCTGAGGGTATTTTTAAAATATTAAAATCTAGGAGGGTATTTATGAACCAAAGGGTATATGAATTATTCCATTTCTTTGGTTGTCAAGTAGCTGCAACTTTGGGCATCGAGCAAATATCATTCCTTGGACTTGCCTCAGTTATCTGGGTTCATGTATCTTGCATAAGTGGCAGCTATTTCCCCCCCCCTTTACAAGTAGCATCCATAATCTTATCCCAACTTAGTGGGGTTGACTACCGGAGATTCCAAGTAATTACAACACAAGCTTTTTTTGTTCTCACTTTATTTATTTTTTATTTTTAATAAAAAATATGATGTTACTTGAAATTTGAAATGTGAGAGAAGGCATCATAGAAAAACTTGGAGAAAATGTTGGGGGACAAAATAGGAGATATGATCGAACAACATACAATGATGGGTGGACACCACTCCATTTTGTGATTATGGACTTCTTTGAACATTGCTAAGAAGTTATTATTGAAAGATAAATTTCCACCCAAAAAAAAAAATTATTGAAAGATAAATATGTAGTAATTAAATGTAACAATGAGTTATTCAAAGGAATGGTAAATTAAGTTGACAATGATAGAAATACCCTTTACATCTTGCTATCAAAGTGCCAAGTGTCTAATATTAGTGCATGGATATTCTCTTAAGATATGGCATTGTGGATAAATTGGCTATCAACAACAATTCCTTCACCCCACATGACCTCATTCAAATGGAGAAAAAAAATCCATCCTTTGGGGTAACTAACCATCACCACTACTTCTCTATTTTTAATTACCTTTATCTTAATTATTGAGGTAATCCCAGTAGTCCCACATCAACTATGAATAATCTCAACTATCATATATAAGAGTCACAAGAGGCTATCCTACTTTAAGCCAATTGGTTTTAAGTTGAAAGTTTTAACATGGTTTCTGAATGAATCCATCAATGATGGGCCTTGCTCTACCCACGAAGACAAAGTCACAAAGAAGGCCTCCCCATTAGGGGAGCATTGAGATAGTCCCACATCGGGAATGTCTGCATGTAAGTTGGGCCTGCATGTAAGGGGGAATATTGGGATTACCTCAATATTCATTGACCAAAGAATATAACTTAGGGGGGAAATGCTTCATGAACAAAAAGAAGAAATCTAATGAGGATGATGATGGAGAAATGGAAGGAAAAAATAAGGAATCTGATAAAGATGATCACTCTTATCAATACGACAGCAATGAATGAAACCCATCATCGGTAGTAACTCGTAGCCACAAGGACCTTTGCATGGTTTCACATTGCCCGGTGGTTACAACGATGATGGTAGTGGCACTACTACTTTAACCACAAATCTATCTTTTATGATATTGAACAATCTATCAATGGTGTCGGCCGTTGCAACTATTTTTTTACACTTCTGGGCAACTCTATCCAAGATTTGACTTATCGAATTTATTCTTTCAATAAGTGCTCAACTCATCACGTTCTCTTGCCTAGAAATGTGTAGCTTTCATGCATGCTTTGCTCATTCTTCAGCGCTGATTTCTCTCTTTGATTGGGCGAGAAGGTACCATGATTGACCTCAAATTTCTTAATTAATTACCATTTTGTACGTAGTCTACATTCTATTTGAGGAACTCTACTCTTATATCAAGTCTGGATCCTCTATAGCGGACGGTGAGGGTCCCATCTTGAATGGATCTCAGACACACCCCAACTCATGCCTAAATCTATTTGACCACGGGACTCTCAACGTCAGAGAAGAATTTTTTGCTTTATATCACGCGTGAACATGGCTAGACACAAAGCGTGCCCTTTCTTTTCCCATATTTTTCATTGTTAGGTCAAAATGGTTAGTACACACTATATTACATATATATATATATATATATATATATATATATAACTTCATAAGGATTTATTGAGGTTGATTCAACTTTTTTTCTAGAGGGGTGTTAATCCTCATTAAGTACTTTCTCTGTATACATGTAACCATGGCCATTTTCTACCTATTGTACTCTCTCTCTCTCTCTCTCTCTCTCTCTCTCTCTTCTCACACACAGAGAGTCAAACACACACACACACACACACACACACACACACACACAAATAAAGACAACAGTAATTTTCTTACTATACATGTATCTTCTTTCTGGTTCCTCTCATTTGTTTTTCTTTGGCATGGTTACAATTTGTTATTTTTGCATTATAGGGAGGATGATGAATACAAAAAGCTAAAGGTAGCGAAGGAAGAGGGAAAAAAGTATTTGAGGTATGAAGAGATTCTTTCTTTACCTTTTTTCCTTATATTCATTTTCTTTATTTCTTACAAAGATGCTTAAATTCTTTACAGTGAAGAGAAAGCTAAAGGTAATGAAGGAAGAGGAAAAAAGTAATTGAGGTATGAGGAGACTCTTTCTTGCCCTTTTTTTTCCTTATATTCATTTTCTTTATTTCTTACAAAGATGCTTAAATTTTTGATAGTGAAGAGATTCATTTCCTTTTGACCAAAAAAAACGATTCATTTCCAAAGTTCAAACCAAGTCAAGCAAACAAGACCTTAATTTCCCCTAAAAAAAAATCAATAAAATCTCATCACAAAACAAGTGGTTTTTTGACACTAACGAGTGATGGTGGCTTCTTCATGATTGGTTTCTCAAGGTGTGTAGGGTGTCATACAATCATCATAGCTCACCTTAATTGCTCGTGATATGTTGGCCTGACTGAGATAAATCAAGCTGCTTTGGATGGAAGGCACCTCTGAAATAACAATTTCTACTATTTCGAGTAGTATATATTGTATATAGCTCTTATGGGCAAGTTAAAATTCTTGTTGCTGTACACTTGGGCCTTGGCCTGGCGGTTTGTAGTGTTCAGTGGAGTTAACTTGAACCAAAATAAAAATAAAAAATCTTGTTGCCATCATGTGTTTTAGCTTATTAGTACCTTTGAGAGACAATGTTGTAATCAAAGATATGCATCAGCTAGCAGTGAATGCTTTCATCCTCCATTAGCTTCAGGTTTGGTGCATTGTCAACTTCGATATGTATGTAACAACCGCCAACACAATTGGTGAGTTGTGATGTGTAAAAAACTCATGCTCATCAAGAGGTCTTGAGTTTGAACCTCCTGACTGTTGTCTACTTCTCTCCCTACCCATTAAAAAAAAAGAAAGATATGTATGCCATTTAGGAAGGAGAGAGAGGGAAGTACCTCATATGAGTTTGCATCTATATATAGGATCATTAACATTTCCTACTTCAAAACCATGTGCAAAGGATTGCATGACATTTAAATTTTAACCACTAATATTTAAAATTAATTTAGTCTAGTTGGCCCCAAAGTATCTCAATCTAGGCTAAGGTTTGGATCAACAAGACCAAACTTAATTACATCTATGTGCAAGAGTTAATTAATAATGAATCTAAAGTAAAAATAACATCACGTGGAGAGAGAAGTTTTCGATCTTTTCTCCATTTTTTTTTTTAATTTTGAAGTCAATGTTGTTTTATCTTTGCTTCCTTCTTCATCAACTCTCATGTACTCATTTAATTAAATGAATGAGTACACAATGAGAAAAAAATCTAATAGATTAGGTTCACATTTAATTTCTTCCTCTCCAATATTTAACATAAAGGCCTCTGTGGTCCCAATCTAACCCATGAGCACGGAAACTCCTCGAGACCAAAGGGCCAACCCAATATGGTCGGTAAGAGAAGACCTCATCCTTGAGGAAAGAAAGGCCAATTCAACGGTAAAAAAGTAAATTTCATCCTAGAAGGCCCACCCAATCGGTAGGTAAAAGAAGACTTCACCACAAGGAAAGGACGAGGCACCCAACGGCGACAAGAACACCATCCATGAGGAAAGAAAGGCCGACCAATTGATTGAAAAAAGGATTTCATCCACGAAGAAAGGATGACCCAAACCCTTAAAAGTCGGCAAAAGAAGCCCCATCAAGAAGAAAAGAATTTAAACCCCACGGTCGACAAGAGAACTCATTTGTGGGGAAAAAAACCCAAACTAATCGATAAAAAGGATCTCATCCATAAGGAAAGGACGATATGAACTAGCGCAAGAGAAGAATTCACTCATAAAAAGAAA
>JAJSZK010000564.1:0-11230 GCA_022985045.1 Macadamia tetraphylla | reverse complement strand
GTGTTATTAAGATCATCATCAAAGAAAGGAGGCAAATCATACTCGAGTAAGAGATTTCATTGATTTTCAAAGAAGGAACAAGAGAATCAACATACATGAACCCCTAAATTTTCATTGGAAGTGGATAGAGGAACACAAGTAACAACGTATGACTCAACAATAGAATCGACAACAGACTCACGGTGCTTGTTCTAGTGGTTTCAAAACCTGTTAACCCTAGAGCATAAGTGAGTTTGAAGTTGTCTTCGATGCTTATCCAATTCAGGAGTGGCTCACAAGTTGGATGGATCAACAAGTGTGGGAGTGAAATTTCTTCTTCTTCGATGATCGCAACTGCCACGCCTTGCTCTTCTTTACCTTTATTGGGACTTCTTAGTCATAAAAACAAGCTAATAAATCTCATGTTCTTGAAATCTAAACCTTCGAAGGGATGCGTGATCGGGTTGTAGTTATTTATGAAATTACTATATAATTGTTAATTTTAATTTGACGTTTATGATTAATTTGGCTACATAATGTGATATTTTATGCTTGTAGGGTTTTCAAGAGATGTGCACGGGTATGATGCTAAATGGATGGAGGTGACTTAGTCTAGAAGCAAGGCAAAGGATTAAGGGCAGAGTTGGAATTTCCAAGAGACGAAGAGAATAAAAATAAATAAATAAATAAATTAAAAAAGGGAAATTGAGGAGAGAGAAAATGTTCTTCTTCTCTCCCTATTTCATACGCCTCTCTTCCTCCCTCTCCTATTTTCTCTCATCTTTTTTCTCTGCTTGTCCAAATTAGATTAGGATTCGTTTTTGTCTTAAAATTTCCCTCTTCCACTACATCTCTACCACCTTCTCTCCCTTATTTCTCCTACTTTCTCTCATGGGTCTCTCTTGCACCAACCCAATCTCCCATAGATTCCCTCTCTCTCTTTTCCCTATTTTTTCTCCCATGCCCATGTTGGGTCCCGATTGACACTGAGAGGGGGGGTGAATCAGTGTGCCAAATATTTTTCCACTTTCCAACTGTACCCCTGATGTGGCAATCACTATTTGCACTTCAATAGCATGCCTATTGATGCTGCCGATGCTATGTATACATCGACCATTCTTACTGTGCATGAAACTTACTCACGTAACTCAGACATGCCTGAGCTGTCCCATAAACCTCACACGGTAATCATCACACATACATACACAACAGATGCACATCCACACCGCACCACCAAGTGGTCAGTCTACCAGATGTACACACCCATTCGCAGCCAAGCACTCCAATCCACAATACAAATACGAGCATACACATCCACAACACAAGAAATACGTGCTTCGCCGCTTGCCTACATGCACGGAGTAATGCCCACCGCTCCAGATTTACTCAATACTAATTATGACCGCACTCACCCAAGGGAACACATTCCCGCTTCCACCAATGACATACAATGGCTAGGTCTTCACCCTAGTTTTCTCGAATGATCGAGAGGCCGCACTCACGGAAATAGGTTTAGGTAGTTGTACCTACCAAGGAACACATAGCCCCGTGTCAAAGACCCACCTAACACCAATAAAATCAAGTTGGGCTTATAACAATGCCCTATAGTGAAGCACTCATACATGCAAATTTCCCCCAAATAGACTACAACTATCACTTAGGCATTTTATCAAACATCTTGCCTACAATGATTTATAATAATGGAAATTTGGCAAAATTGAGGTTACCTTGGCAAGGAGTAACCGTCGGAGATGCAATAATGTCAATCTCCACTTGATGCGGACCACAACCACGTTGTCTTGGTGCCGCCAATGCTTCAACCCCGGTTGGCACTTGGGTTTCTTGAAGCAACTCACAAGAACCAAATTCTAGGTTCTTCTTCTTTCTTTTCTCCTTGTCTTTACTTTCATGGAGCAACAATGGCATTCACATTCACATTCACACACACACAAAGAGAGGAAACAACTTCTTCTCTATTTCCCTCTTCTTCTCTTCTCTTCTCTTTTTTTTCTTTTCTCTTGGCAACAACCAATATGACTTGCTACCTTGGTTTCCAGCAGCTTCCTAAGCCTCTAATGGTGGCTATGAATGAAGTGCAAGAGGATGGAAGTCTTTCATTCAAACCTTTAGCCTTCCACGAGCTTCAACTCGTTTTTCCGACCACCTCAGCAAGCCCTCTGCCTGATTTCCACCCTCTGATGTGTAGAGCTCGGAGAGATGAAGAATCCCCAACTTGAATCACTCAAATCCGACTTAAAATGAGGGAGATATGACCTTTTAAGTTGGAGCAATGAGATAGCCTGAAATGGAATCTTCGTACGAGTGGCGTAGGCTACACCGGCGCGCGCAACAGGGGCGAATTCGACCGTAGATCTCATATAAGAGATCTTATAATCCAAACCGTCCGATTAAACTAACGGACAACAGATCCAAACCGTTAGATTTGAATCTCGATGACGTCATCATGACGTAAGCGCTGACATCGTCAGAAGTGTTGTCGATCTATGATTGGTTGCTTTTCCGATTTTAAGGGAGCTTGTCTTCCATTCAAAAAAGTGAAAATGCATATTGACCGTTGGATCCGAATCTTCCATGATGGCTTTAATCAGATTTCATGAGATCATTAAGATCGGAATCCTTTTATACCTTCTGTACCGCGAAACACAATAACATACCTTGATATAGTGTAGCGCCAGTGCATCAAGAATTATGCATCTAACCAATAAAATCCCACGCGCAAGCATCTATCTCGTCCATATCACACCAAAATCTCAGCAGCCTTTGGATGGGCATCAAACATACGTGGTCGAATCTTGGCCGTCCATTTCACTTCCCTTGACTCCTCTTTATTACAATCAAGCCCCTGCTCCATATGTTTCAGCTTAAAGACCCTTGCAACTCAGACCTTCAAAATCTTTAAATTACACAAAAGCCCTTCAAATTTCAAAATTAAATTCCGAAAAACCCGCCCAACACCGAGAGCAACTGATAGATTTCCGGTTTGGATTTTCGAACCGACTTTACGGAAATGCTTATAACTTTTTCATACGATATCCGATTGATATGAAACGGTCGTTGGAATCAGAATCGGATGCTCTACGACTTTTCGAAGACTCAATCATCTGAATCATCCATGTAAAAAGACCAAAATGCCCTACACATTTCCAATGACGATCTTTCTATACGCAATCGGAATGCGATGAAATCAGAACCGTTGGAAAGATTGTATTTTGTCGATTGTTACATGTAGAACACTTCCTTTAAAAAATCATCTTCAATGCGAAACTGCCCTCGATCGCCATAAATGCCGAACTTCTTCATACGGTATCGGAATGTGACGAAATCAAATGCACTGGACTAGGAAAATTACAATCTATCTTTTCATGAAGAACCAATCTTCCAAAATGTCATTTTCATTGCCGAAAATGCCCTCGATCGTAATAGGCCAATTTTGCCGTTTGACCCGTAAACCCGCACCACCTATTAATGATGTATTAAACCACCCATGCATACCAAGCTGCTCTGTTATCTCATCGGTGATATTGGACATTGCCATGTCATCATTTTCATCCACGTCACCCAAACCGCCACGCTATCACCGCTTACGGGCCGAGTTGCCAACAAGGACAACCATAAAACAACAATCTCCCCTTTGGAGTTGTTGGCAACCACCTCATCACTAATACACTCTAAAGTCTGATGAGTAACTCTCTCCCTTTGACAACAAGTACAAGTGGAACCAATGGACTCCCGAGTCCAATATGGGGTAGCAACATCAAGCAACTTGCTCCCTCTCCCAATGCTACTAGTGTTTTGGAAGAATCACCACTCCCGTTCTCGAGGAACTCAAACTGATCTTTAGGAAGCGGTTTAGTGAAGATATCGCCACCGCTTCTTCGTGGGAACAAACTCCATCCTTACTTCACCTTCCATCACCTTGTCTCTTAAGAAATGATACGGATAGCAATGTGCTTCGCTCTAGAATGCATCACCGGTTCTTGGAGATATTGATAGCACTAGTATTGTCACAATATAGTGGCACGCCTGCTCAACCTCCACACTCAAATCCTTCAACATCTGCTTCATCCACAACACTTGTGTACAACAAGATGTAGCTGCAATGTATTCGCCTGCAGCTTGAAAGAGAGGACTCTTGCTTCTTACTATGCCATGCCACCAAGTGCTCCCAAATAGAATGCACCACCACGGGTGCTCTTCCCCATCTACACATCCGCCCAATCAGATCTGAAAAAGTGACAAACTAAAGCTCTTAACTTTGGATACCATAACCCAAACTCACTAGTCCCTTTCAGATATCTGAAAATTCTCTTCACCGCCACATGTGTCTCTTTGGTCCCGCTTGAAACTGCTACCATGCACACAACTTGTAAGATGTCGCCTACTAGTCTTTATATATATAGGCTACCAATCATTGACCTATACGAGGTGTGGTCAACGATGGAGAGTCATCTTCCTTGCTCAACTTACACCCATCATCATAGGTGTACTAACTGCTTGCAATCCTCCATGGTGAATCTCTTTAACATCTCCTCACATATTTGGACTGAGATATGAAGATACATTCTTTCTTTTGATTGATCTGCAAACCCAAGAAGAATGATAATTCACCCAACATGGACATCTCAAACTCATCTTGCATCCTCATAGCAAAATCTTTGCACAACCACCACAAGTCGATCGCTTTTTCAGCTTCGATGTAGAGATTATCGTCCACTAAGCCTTTCTTGAAACCCAACTTGCACAAGTAAGAGTCCAACTGGAGTACCATGCCCTTGGAGCTTGTTTCAAACCATACAATGACTTCTTCAATATGCACACAAGAGTGGGGTCCTCACTCGCTTAAAACCCATCGGGCTACTCTATGTAAACCTCCTCTTCCAAGTTTCCATTTAGAAAAGCTGATTTGACATCCATATGATAGACCTTGAACCCTTTGTACATCGACAAAACCAAGAACATTCGATAGTCTCAAGTCTTGCCACCGAGCAAAAGTTTTCTCAAAATCAATGCCTTCCACTTGAGCACTCTCCTCTTTGACTTCAATATCAAAGAACTATAATATCTCTCTCTAAAGTAATCTCTCCCAGGGGATACAAGCATCTATAGGAATGCCCATATGCATCTTTCCAATCCTGATGTGAGAGTTCAAACTACATAGGAGTGCCCATACGCATCTTCCCTATCCTATGAGTTGAAATCTCAATTACTCAATCGACTCATATCCGCTTCAACACCGCCATCGATAAGTGTTGCCTCGATCGGATATACATCATGAACTACAAATTACAAGACGAATCGCTCAACTCACCACTTCTTGAGCTTCCGTCATAAATCTCTTCATCCACTCAACATATCATTCTCTCTCATCACTAGTGCTGAAATATTTAACTCACAAAGTCAAACAATCACCATGATCACACAAAATTACACTCGACAACTACCACGAGATTGGTACCAACTCAATCTCGACCCATACTGATGCATACAAAAGTGAATTATTGGCTGTCATACTCACAACTGCATACCTCTGACCATCACTGACATCCTCAACTATTCTGCCCTCTGACTGACACTGAACTGCCCATCTGGTGATTGCTCCATTAAGATGCAAATACTCAAGAGGACTACACTAAGTTTCAACTGATGTCTCTAATCCAAGCACTATTGCAGGAACTTTACTGTCATAATCTAAGTCCTGCTGGGGGCACTAATATCCATCTAGTGAGCTCCCCCATTCTTGTGCACCAGAGTACACCTAGTGCCTGGGAGGTGTGCCCACCCTATACCTTGTCTAGGTGGGGGGAGGGTGGTGACTGGATCGCACACACCTCTATGTGCTTCTCTCTCCAAACTAACTGACCACTTGCCTTGGTCCTATGCATTTGCTTCTCACCAGAAGCTTTCCTACTACTCTGTTTTTCTTTATGCTCACTTATGCCTTCTTCTCCTCGTCCAACCAACCCAATTGTAGACCTCTTTTACCCTTCCAATCGATGGTCTTCCTTTCGAATCTTTCCTCGCATAAACCGTAGAACCGACATCTCCATTTGTTTTCCAGATCTGCCATCGCTGCTCGCCTTTGTATATCCTTCACTTTCCATACACTATACAAAGCCACCGAGACTCACCACTAGATTGTGACTGATGCTTTTATAATGTTTTTCATTGACTTGCCTTCTACAACCACTTCTTAACTTTCTTGTTCTAGAGATCCGATAGTCTCTCTCCTCTTGTGCAAGCGAGGGAGAGCATCGCTTGCAATGCTTGGCCCAATGTCCATGATGGTGGCATCTAAGACATTCTACTAGTTGTCTACCCAAAGGTGCTATGGGAATCCTTCCTTCATAGCTGGAGTCTAGTCTAGATATACACTCGCTCTCCTATGCCCATACTCATCGACTGTGGCAATACCCATGAAAACATAATCGATCATTGGTAATCGCCATGCAAGTCGGGTGAAGCATTATGTCTATTGGTGGGAGCCATCGACTCCGGGAATCATCTCGCATAGGCCTCTCGATAATTGAACTTGTTAAACCCCGCCATACTCAACTAGTCTCGCTGTAAACTCGTCATAACCACCAACTCGATTATGTTCCCTGTTTGGACTGCTTGTTCGCCTTTACCTCTACTCTTTGTATCTCGTGGACTGCCTCCACATTGTGCCGAGTGTAGGAGATCTCATCTCACTATTGTGTCTCCCCTCTCTCTTCCTCTGTCTCCTCCGAGCTCTCTTCTGTTTTTCCTGTAGTCTCCTGGGCTGATCTCAACTGCCTCTATAGCTTTCTCGATGACTCACCCCGCTCTATAGAACTAGAGCTGATGATGGGTAGTCTTTGACATTCTGCAGTCGAGCTAGATGTCTATCCATCTCTCGAACCACAAGTGGAGTGGCTAAATGTCTCCTCTGCAACTCAGCCAACTGTGTTTGTAGTGAAATGATCTCGCTTCTAATTCTTTGTTTAACTTCTAAAATCATTTGAAATTTCACTACCTCTTTTAATCACTCGAGATTGCACATCTATTTTCTCTCTCAAGGCTAAGTTCTCGATTCAAGCCTGTACACACCTCACTTTGCTTTCTCGTTGATCTTCAAGAGATTTTATAACATGAGGGTCATTTGGACTTCATCATCGTGAGATACAAGAAGCATCAAGCTCTAAAGTTGTGCTCTCAACACATTGGCGCCTCTTCAAGGATTCTACATCTCTCATCTCTATTGATGACTTGTGTTTCTAATGTCAATAATGAAGTTGCACTCCTTCATATGTGTTCTCAAATCAATATTGATTTCATCTTGAGTTGTAGTAATATGTGCCTCAACACACTCAAATCCACTAGTGTAGCACTCATCCGAACATCCGCTTTCAACATCTAATGTGGACTCGATATAGTGGCTCACCTCCATATAGGTTGTGTAATCTCTCCCACATCGCCTTAGCTGATATGCATGAACCGACTTTGACACTCACACGCTCTGTTAATCCATCCAAAATGATCTCTAACCTTAGAGTCAATAGTAGAGTCTACACTCCCATTAACCACCGCACCCCATAGATCATACCCCAATGAACCTATATGTGACTTCATCAACTTCCTCCAAAGGATAAAATCTGATCCATTAAAAATAGAAGCTCAGTAGACTTATCGAACCAAACACCGATGCCATCTTCAACCAACCGGATCACTCGAGCTGTTAAGTCGCCTCTAGAGTCCTTGCTCGATACCAATTGTTGGGTCCCGATTGACACCGAGAGGGGGTGAATCAGTGCCAAATATTTTTCCACTTTCCAACTGCACTCGATGTGGCAATCACTATTTGCACTTCAATAACATCTATTGATGCTGCCGAGCTGCTATGTATACTCGACCATTCTTCGTTGCATGAAACTTACTCACGTAACCTGTATTGCTGAGCTGTCCCATAAACCTCACACGGTAATCATCACATACATACACAACAGATGCACATCCACACCGCACCACCAAGTGGTCGTCTACCGATGTACACACCATTCGCACCAAGCACTCCAATCCACAATACAAATACGAGCATACACATCCACAACACAAGAAATACGTGCTTGCCGATTGCCTACATGCACGAGTAATGCCCTCGTCGGGCTCAAGATTTACTCAATACTAATTATGACGCACCCGACCAGGGAACACATTCCCGTTTCCACCAATGACATACAATGGCTAGGTCTTCACCCTAGTTTTCTCGAATGATCTGAGAGGCCGCACCACGGCAAATAGGTTTAGGTAGTTGTACCTACCAAGGAACACATAGCCCCGTGTCCAGACCCACCGAACACCAATAAAATCAAGTTGGGCTTATAACAATGCCCTATAGTGAAGCACTCATACATGCAAATTTCCCAAATAGACTACAACTATCACTTAGGCATTTTATCAAACATCTTGCCTACAATGATTTATAATAATGGAAATTTGGCAAAATTGAGGTTACCTTGGCAAGGAGTAACCGTCGGAGATGCAATAATGTCAATCTCCACTTGATGGGGACCACAACCACGTTGTCTTGGTGCCGCCAATGCTTCAACCCTTTGGCACTTGGGTTTCTTGAAGCAACTCACAAGAACCAAATTCTAGGTTCTTCTTCTTTCTTTTCTCCTTGTCTTTACTTTCATGGAGCAACAATGGCATTCACATTCACATTCACACACACACAAAGAGAGGAAACAACTTCTTCTATTTCCTCTTCTTCTCTTCTCTTCTTTTTTTCTTTTCTCTTGGCAACAACCAATATGACTTGCTACCTTGGTTTCCAGCAGCTTCCTAAGCCTCTAATGGTGGCTATGAATGAAGTGCAAGAGGATGGAAGTCTTTCATTCAAACCTTTAGCCTTCCACGAGCTTCAACTCGTTTTTCCGACCACCTCAGCAAGCCCTCTGCCTGATTTCCACCCTCTGATGTGTAGAGCTCGGAGAGATGAAGAATCCCCAACTTGAATCACTCAAATCCGACTTAAAATGAGGGAGATATGACCTTTTTAAGTTGGAGCAATGAGATAGCCTGAAATGGAATCTTCGTACGAGTGGCGTAGGCTACACCAGGCGCGCGCAACAGGGCGAAATCTGACCGTAGATCTCATATAAGAGATCTTATAATCCAAACCGTCCGATTAAACTAACGGACAACAGATCCAAACCGTTAGATTTGAATCTCGATGACGTCATCATGACGTAAGCGCTGACATCGTCGAAGTGTTGTCGATCTATGATTGGTTGCTTTTCCGGATTTTAAGGAGCTTGTCTTCCATTCACAAAAGTGAAAATGCATAT
This sequence comes from Macadamia tetraphylla, assembly GCA_022985045.1. NCBI lineage: Eukaryota > Viridiplantae > Streptophyta > Magnoliopsida > Proteales > Proteaceae > Macadamia > Macadamia tetraphylla. Next base: position 1,922 of record JAJSZK010000564.1, on the reverse strand, counting down.
TGACCTTTGGGATCCGAATCTTCCATGATGGCTTTAATCAGATTTCATGAGATCATTAAGATCGGAATCCTTTTATACCTTCGTACACGTGCGAAACACAATAACATACCTTGATATAGTGTAGCGCCAGGCATCAAGAATTATGCATCTAACCAATAAAATCCACGCCAAGCATCTATCTCGTCCATATCACACCAAAATCTCAGCAGCCTTTGGATGGGCATCAAACATACGTGGTCGAATCTTGGCCGTCCATTTCACTTCCCTTGACTCCTCTTTATTACAATCAAGCCCCTGCCTCCATATGTTTCAGTGCTTAAAGACCCCTTGCAACTCAGACCTTCAAAATCTTTAAATTACACAAAAGCCCTTCAAATTTCAAAATTAAATTCCGAAAAACCCGCCCAACACCGAGAGCAACTGATAGATTTCCGGTTTGGATTTTCGAACCGACTTTACGGAAATGCTTATAACTTTTTCATACGATATCCGATTGATATGAAACGAAGTGCGTTGGAATCGTAACTGGATGCTCTACGACTTTTCAGAAGACTCAATCATCTGAATCATCCATGTAAAAAGACCAAATCCCCCTACACATTTCCAATGACGATCTTTCTCATACGCAATCGGAATGCGATGAAATCAGAACCGTTGGAAAGATTGTATTTTTGTCGTATTGTTACATGTAGAACACTTCCTTTAAAAAAATCATCTTCAATGCCGAAACTGCCCTCGACTGCCATAAATGCCGTAACTTCTTCATACGGTATCGGAATGTGACGAAATCAAATGCACTGGACTAGGAAAATTACAATCTATCTTTTTCATGAAGAACCAATCTTCCAAAAATGTCATTTTCATTGCCGAAAATGCCCTCGATCGTAAATAGGCCAATTTTGCCAGTTTTGACCCAGAAACCCGCACCACCTATTAATGATGTATTAAACCACTCCATGCATACCAAGCTGCTCTGTTATCTCATCGGTGATATTGGACATTGCCATGTCATCATTTTCATCCACGTCACCCAAACTGGCCACGTCATCACCGCCACGTGGCCGAGTTGCCAACAAGGACAACCATAAAACAACAGCCCATGTAATCTTTCTCTCTTTTCTCTCTCTTCTCTCCTAAAGCTCTCCCATTCACTCACGGCTATCCCTCACCCACGTCTCTCTCCTCCTTGCTCTCCCATCTCACACACCCTTATCTCTCCCTCTTTTTCTCTCCTAATCAGATTCCACTTCTTTCACACTCGATCTCTAGGAATAGGTCGGCCTTTTTCTTATAAACCCCTCACACACCCTTCACAGAGAATGGAGCTTACTATTTTTTCTTTCTTCCTTTTTATGGTCTCCCTTCTTCTTGGATCGCACCTTCTTGTTGACGGATTGTCCTGGACAGCATTGTACAGAGGCCATTGCCATTGCATCAAGGTTCCATTACCACCATCATCATTGCTATCATTCATTCATTAGTACCATGAGCGACTAAGTCCCCTCTCTATCCTTACGTTTAGATGAAGTTTTGATTTATTATTATTTAATTTCTGGTTGAAATTCATACTTATTGTTTGACATTAAAGACCCCTTCCCATTGTGGATCATTTTTAATGGTTAAATTAGTTTAGAATATTTGTCTCTGTGATTCAGTTATTTTATTCAATTTATGTTGATTTTTAACATACACTAATGATGGCCTTTAACCAACGAAACTAAGTGTGCTAAGTGAAAGCGATAGAGGATAGTGTTTGACAGGATAGGTTATGCTTAGGGTAGCCAGAGATTATATTTTTGTGGTTGCATTGGAACTTGTAGTTTCAGTGAGCCGAAGTATGAACCAGAGGTTGGTAATAATACCAAAACGGATTTGAGACCTGAGGATAGGTTCTTCTCTTTAATTCTTGTTCTTGTTATTGG
>JAJSZK010000563.1:0-11666 GCA_022985045.1 Macadamia tetraphylla | reverse complement strand
TAAAGGTGGTCAAAGAGTTTCCGATGTTTTCCGTATGATCCGATGCATTTACCACCGATAGGGAGTTGAGTTTGCCATAGACTTGACTCCTCGGGCAGCTCCGATCTAAGGCTCCATATAGGATGGCACCACTGAATTGAAGGAGTTGCGATGCGCTTGCAGGAACTATTGGAAAGGGTTTATTCGCCAAGTGTTTCACCTTGGGGTGCCCTGTTGTTTGTCAAGAAGAAGGATGGTAGTTTGCGTATGTGCATAGATTACGGAATTGAATAAGCTAACCATTAAGAACCGTATCCATTGCCACGATTGATGACTTTATTTGATCGCATGGGAGCTGTATTTTCAAGATAGACCTTCGGTCCGCTATTATCAGCTCAAGATAAAGAGTAGTGATATACCCAAAACAGCATTTAGGACTCGAACGCCATTATGAGTTCCTAGTGTTGTCCTTCGGGTTAACCAATGCACCGGCAGATGGATCTAATGAATCGAGTATTTGTGATGTGCTCGACAAATGGGTAATTGTTTTATTGATGATATTTTGATCTACTCCAAGACCGAAGAGGAGCACACTCAACACTTGAGAATGGTGTTACGAGGTTGAGAGATCAACACTGTTTGCCAAGTGACAAGTGTGAATTTTGGCTTGAACAAGTTGGATTCCCGGGGCACGAGTGTCTAAAGTGGAATCAAGTAGATCCCGCTAAGGTAAAGCGAGTGGAATGGGAAAGTCCCAAGAATGTTTGAAATTAGAAGCTTCTTGGGTTTGGCTGGATATTACCGGCGTTTCATCGAGAATTTTGCTCGGATCTCACCAATGACCAAGTTGACTAAAAAGGGTGTGAAATTCAACGAGAGGAATGTGAGAAGAGTTTCCAAGAACCGAAAGAAAAGTTGGTGACCCTGCTCGACTATTCCCAAGGCAGTGGAATGACAGTTTATACCGATGCTTCCAAAGTTGGTTTGGGTTGTGTTCTCATGCAACGCGGGAAGGTAATAGCATATGCATCCCGACAACTAAAGGAGTATGAGAAGAATTACCCCACTCATGACTTGGAACTAGCTGCAGTCATTTTTGCCCTTAAGATCTGGCGACATTATTTGTATGGGGAGAAGTGTGAGATATACAAGGACCACAAAAGCCCTAAATACTTCTTCACTCGAAGGATTGAACATGAGAGAGAAGATGGCTTGAACTCATGAAGGATTATGACGTGATATTCAAGATCATCCCGCAAGGCTAATGTAGTGGCGATGCATTAAGTCGGAAGACACAGACGTGTCGCCTCATACTTAGCTCGCTCACCACTTGTGCAAGAGGCGATGCTAATGGATGAAACCCTCTTGTATGAAGGGCAACCTTAGAGCTTGAACCTCAACAAAAACCTTAAGTGGTTGACGGTATCCTTATCGGCTCTACGTGCATCCGCAATTAGACAAGAGGTGATAATGAAGCAACCCTTGGATCCCGAATTGCGGATCGAGTTAAGGTTCAAGACCAAACAATGAACGACCCGATTTTACTTTAGCCGTGATGGGGCATTGATGTTCGAGCAGTTGTGTGTACCCGATGTTTTGGGATATACAAGATAAGATAGTAAAAGAAGCACATAGCTCAAGTACTCACTCCACCCGGGAAGTCCCAAAAATGTACAAAGACCTCAAACAGAGTTCTGGTGGCCAAGCATGAAAGTCACCATAGCTTGTATGTGGCGATTTGTCTTACCCGCTCGAAGGTGAAAGCGAGAGGCATCGACCTTATGGTACTCTTCACCACTCCCAGCATGAATGGAAGGGGGAAAGGATAACAATGGACTTCGCCACCGGACTACCAAGTACACCTAAGGGAATGGATGCGATATGGGTGATTGTGGACCGCTTACCAAGACCGCTCATTTCATTCCTATCAAGACCAAGTTCTCCATGCCCAAACTAGCACAACTTTACATGGATAACATAGTGCGTTTACATGGAGTGCCAGTGAGCATTGTTTCAGATAGGGACCCAAGGTTCACTTCCGATTTTGAAAAGCTTACAAGGCCTTGGGATCACAAATGAATTTGAGTACGCTTTTCACCCACAGATTGACGATCACTGGAGCGTAACCATACAGATATTAGAAGACATGCTCGAGCATGTGCAATGGAGATGAGTGGCGCTTGGAAGAATATATACCTCTTATGGAGTTTGCATATAACATGCTACTAAGCTACAATTGGGATGGCTCCATATGAGGCGTTATATGGCGAAAGTGCGAACTCCCTTGTATTGGGATGAGGTAGGTGAACGTCGAATGTTAGGACCCGAGATGATCCAAATGACTTGTGACAAGGTCGACGTTATTAGAGAACGGATTAAAGCAATTCACCGCAAAGAGCTATGCGGACACCCGCAGGAAGGAGATTGAATTTCAGCCAGGGGAAAAAGTATTTCTCAAGATCTCTCCTACTAAAGGTTTGCAAAGGTTTCACAGAAAGGGGAAGTTGAGCCCAAGATACATGGGACCGTTTGAGATCTTATCCCGGGTTGGCTCAGTAGCCTACATGCTTGCTCTGCCACCTTCGCTTGGAAATGTTCACAATGTATTCCACTTATCCATGTCAAGAAGTATGTGCATGATCCATCTCATGTACTACCGTGGAACCAGGATACCTAGAAGTCGATATGACCTACAGAACGGCCATTGAGATTTTAGACCAAAGGTGAAACCCTTCGCAACCGCTCCATTTCCTATGTAAAGGTGCGATGGGCTGATCATTCACTGAAGAAGCATCTTGGGAGGTAGAAGAAGAAATGCAAGCAAAGTACCCTCATCTTTTTGATAAACCAGGTACGCAATTTCGAGGACGAAATTTTTCGTAAGGGGGGTAATGTAATATCCCGCTTCTTAAACCCGGTCCGATTTCGTGGTTAAACCCGGGTTTAACTATGCAAGAACCGAGCTGAGGATATTAGAGCGGTTCCTTATGGGCTATGATGGCACGGGTGCCCTTTAAAACACCGCTGGCCCGACAAGTCCGAGCCGTGCCGAAGAGACCGAGTGCCCAAACCGTGTACGTGCACCTACCATAAGGCTATGTACGGATAAAACAGGTATTATATCTGTATTTTAAAGATATATACGTATGCTACAATGTATGCCGGGGTGGGGTTGAGCCGAGGTCCGAGCCCGGTCAAAATCCCAAGTTTTGACTCTCGGATGGGTATGTCAGGTGGGTACACCCACCCACCTGAGTGACCCATCCAACACTATTCACTTAAGTAGGAATAGTATATAAAGCTTTATGACTTCTTTTCTTTCCATTTATTACCCTCAGACGCTTGGTGAGAAAAGTAAAGAGGAGAGAGAAAAGAAAGGGAAGAAGAAAGGAAGAGGAAGAAAGGAAGGATTTCAAGGCCAAGCTCGATCTTGCCATTCCGGTGCGGAGAGCAATCTTCAACTCGAGATCTACAGTTGGAGGTAAGAAAAGTTGATTTCATGAACATTAACTCATTCCACGCTTTAAACCCTTGATTCGAGTATGGTTTCTTAAGATCTTGTAAACACCCTTGGAAATGATGAATCTAAGGTTTAATAGATGATTTATGTGTTGATCTTGAAGGATTTGAAGAGATATTGACAAGGTAGAAGGAGCATTGTGAGTTGGAAGTGATTCGGAGGGTTTGAAGTCATTCTTGAGCAAAGAAGGTAAGATGGTTCCCCTCACTTGAATCTAACTTAGATCTAAGCTAGAACCATCTTATAGGACTTTAAAGGTGTGAAGAATGGGTTGAGAAAAGCCCTATTTGGGTCCCCAAGGAATGGAGGAAGTTGAGAAGAAACTGGGGTTTTTCCGCCAAAATCGGGAGAACCGGCGGGTCCCTACCCGCTTGAGACACCCACCGAGAGGACAGGGGTTTCGCCAACAGTGGTAGGACCAGGGTCCATACCCGGTCCCAAACCGTGGGTAGACAACCCACCGAGACACCCACCGAGTGGCGTAATGTGATTCTTAGGTCCGATCGAGCCCAAATCGGACGTGGGACCTTCTTTCGACGTTCTAAACACGATTTTGACGTCGGATTTCATTAATTTTGATTCTAAAATGGTGAAGTACTAACCCCGCTCAATTTTGTTAGGTTCACCAAAGCCTTCCCGATTCGCCCGGATCTCACCTGCACGAAAGGGAACTTTGTACGCTAGAAGTAAGTGGAGAGAGGACGTTTGGCCTTGTTCGAGGCATTTGTTTGGCATTCATATAACTATATCTAATTTAGTCATGTCATCATGAATATGCTATATAGATTAGTCATTTCACCCATTGATGTGCATTTATGCTATGTTTACTTTTCAAATGCAAATTGAATGAGATGTTATATGTTGAATGTGGACATCATGTTGCATAATGCATTGATAGACTAGATGCGTGGTCGGCTTGGAAACGAATGCATTGGTGGCCCGTGGTATGGGACACGGAGGCACTATCTGATACTACATATAGGAGCATGCGGTATTAGGATTCTCACTATCCGCATCGACCCTTCCCAACAGGGGTTAAGGTGTTGGGTTGCCATTTGGGGGGAAGCAGGGGTCGCGGTTGTCGGACACTGTGGCGGTTAGGCATTACGCCCGGCGAGTCATGTAGGACAGTCGGCAACCCCGGTGGTATTTCAAGAGGGCCAATCGATCGCTTTTAAATTGTCGAGTCAGACTGCCATTTAATTTATTTACATTTCTTGAGAGCGGTGGACGGCATTGTCTTTACTTTTCCGAGTACTCACGGTGGGCCTTCTCCAACAGCCCTATGGGCGATCTGGAGGGAGTTCATGGGCTGCACTGGAGTATACGCCAGACCGTGGTTGTAGTAGCACTAAAAACCAAAGACTTAGTAATGTTGATTAGGTGTATGTGACTTAAAATGACTTGCATGGCATGTAGTGCATATGATGTGTTGTGATGTGTGGACTGTTGTGTGGTCCACTCTCTACTTGCCGAGCTAGTGAGCTCATCCCACGTGTACACCCCTTTTTAGATGATTTTGCAGTGTCATGCATCCGAGGAGCATGGGGTGGGTCCCACATGAGTTTCTGAGGAGGACTGGTGGACCCTCGAGGAGTTTGAGCAGGGTGTAGATCAGCGGGAGAGCTGTGTGCGGGACAGGTTCGAGGCCGATCCGAGCTCCACCTTGATACCGAGCCGAGCTATGTACTCTGATGATTTTGATGATTTCCTGTATATACTTGATAATTGAACTTTATTCTTTTGTGTATATATTATGCCTTCGGCCCAAATGTATATAATTATGGTATCATCATTTGGGTATCAAGTATAGGGAATTATTTATGGTAAAACTTAGTCTTCCGCTGATTTGATGAATTGATGTTAGTGTGTGTATGCTGTGGTGGAATACAGTGTCTGATGATCCTGGCAGGTTTGGGTTAACCGGTGTTAACTCGGTCACCGCTCCGGTTCAGGGTGAACGGGGTGTGACACCCTGCCTACCCCGTGCACCCTGCATACCCTGTGCACCCATGTCTGCCTTGCATGCCCTAGCCTGCCGATGCACCGTGCATGCCCCTTGCACTCCTACCCAGCCACCTATCAGAATATGGGTTCCAATCATCAGATTGGTGAAGAGATTTTTCTCTTCACCCACTTATGCACTCTACACTGTCCCACTAGTGTACCCCACACTGCAACCTTTCATTGGCCCCAAAAAGCATCTTTTTACCTTATTGGCCCAAAAAAACTTACTTTTAAGGTGTTATTATGCATATGGTACATAATGGCTAGATTCTTGGCATCCAACGGGTATCCTTATTAAGAGATTTGGGGAAAGAATAAGATATGATTATGGTTTGTCTTATCTTGCTATAGTTGATGAAATCCTAAGGAATGGGGAATGGCAGCCTACTCCTTCTGCAACTCTTGATCTCATTGAAGATTAGGGATGTCTTCAAACTATCCCTAGACTTCACTATGATGAGGAGGACTTGGTAGTTTGGAAAGGAGATCCTACAGGTGTGTTTACTACTAAATCAGCATGGGAGTTATTGAGGAGGAAGGAGAGGAAGGTGGAGTTGAAGAAATTAGTGTGGTTTGCAGGCAACATACCTCGGCATTCATTCACAATCTGGAGATGTTTAGTTGAGGCTTCACCAACAAAGGATCAGCTCATCAAGAGGAGGATGAACATTAGTCCCTAATACATTTTCTGTTGGGCAGGTATGGAAAGTAGGAACCATCTATTTTTTTAATGTCAATATACTAATTCTATTTGGGAGAATACTATGCAATCAAAATGGGAAGAAATCTGATAGTGCCATGGAAGTTGCACTGTAGGTAAAAAAATGAATTTCATGAGAAAGATCCACTCAGAGTAGTTGGAAAGTTAGCTTTCTGTGCCACAGTACAACACATATGGTAGGAAAAAAACTTTAGGATCTTCAAATCAAAAAACCAAACTACTCTACAGATTATAGAAGCCATAATTTCAGAAGTAAAAGTGAACTGCTTAACTATGAATTTTATGGCTGAATACAACCCTAGAAATCAATTTTTAGTAACAAGTTGGGGAATCAAAGTCACTTGGAAAACAATGATTCCTAGAGCTTGTTGCTGGCTCCAACCACCTGAGAGAATGGTAGCGATGCATTGTGATGGGCCCCTTACACATGATAGAGCATCCTATGGAGGGCTGATTCGAGATAGAATGGGAAGCCCATTGTAGCTTTTGTGGCAATGGGAGATGTTACAAATATACTGTGGCTGGAATTAGAGGTTATTCTCAAAGGAATAAGTATTTGTGTAGGAAGGAATATCATAGAGGTCTCAATTAGATCAGATTCGAAATTGGCCATTGATATGTTTGAGGGTGTAGTTGAAGGTCCATGGCAACCCAGAGTCATTAGAAGTGAGATACTAAATATCTCAAAATCTCTTCCAAGAAAGGAATTCAAGCATGTTTGGAGGGAGACAAATAAACCAACTGATTTTATGGCCTCTTTTGCAACTGGTCAAAGGGAGACTATTATTTAGGCTCAGGATTTCCCAGATGAGCTGAATAGTTTAGTTAGAGAAGATTCTGAATTTAAGATTTATTACAGAATTTAATGTTCCTTTTGGTTAAGGAGTCTTTTTTTCCTTTCTTTTGGTCTATCCATAGAAGGAAATTAAGACTGCCTTACTTTGTATATTCTGATTTTTCTTAAATACACTCACATCACTTATCAAAAAAAAAAAAAACCTTCAACCCTTAATCCAAAACCCTAAAACCTACACCCTAAACCCTAATCCTTAAACCCTAAAAACAAAACCCAAAAACCTAAACCCTAGACCCTAAACCCTAAACCTTAAACCCTAAAATCCTAATCCCTAAACCTTAACCCATATCCTTAAACCCTAAATGATAAACCCTAGACCCAAAAACCTAAGCCCTAAAACTCCTGAACCCTAAACCTAACACGCTAAAACCTAAACCACACTGCCTAAAGCCTATATTCCATAAGCCCTAAACCCTAAACCCTTGACCCCAAACCCTAAAACCCTAATCCCTAAACCCTAAACCCAAAACACTAAACCCTAAACCCTAATCCCCTAAACCCCAAACCCTAAACCCAAAACCCAAAATCCTAAATCCCAAACCCCAAACCCCAAACCCTAAACCCTAAACCCTAAACCCTAAACTGTTATGCTAAATCCAAAACCCTACACCCTAAACCATAAACCCTAAACTCTAAACCTTAAACCCGAAAATCTAAACCCTAAATCCCAAATCCTAAACCCTAAACCCCAAAACCTAAAGCCTATACCCTAAACCCTAAGCCCTAAACCCACAACCCTACACCACAAGCCCTAAACTCTAAACCTTAAACCAAAAGCCCTAAACTATAATCCCCTAAGCCTAAACCCTTAAGCCGAAATCCTAAACCCTAAGCCTAAACCCTAAATCCCTAAACCCTAAACCCTAAACCCTAAACCCTAAACCCTAAACCCTAAATCTTAAACCCTAAAACCTAAACCATAAATCCAAAACCCTAAACCATAAATCCCTAAGCTCTAAACCCTAAACCCATATCCCCAAAACCTAAACCCTAAACCCTAAACCATAAAAGCCTAAAACCTAAAACCCTAAACCCTAAACCCTAAACCCTAAATCCCTAAACCTTAAAACCTAATCTGGATTTTTGAAATTCAGCCAAGAGTTGTTGCAGTTCGGCCATGGCTGGAGGGCCAATTGCCACAGCTATTGGCCATACTATTAGTGGAGGGCCACCTACTGGTGGTATGATTGGAGGTGGTGGTATTGCTGGAGTTGATGATGCTGTTGGAGGGATCAATGGAGGTTAGGATACAAGGGGAAAGAGTTGGGTAGGGCTGTTTTCAGCCCAAACAATGGAGAGGGTGGATGGTTTGAGGTTGGACTATGTTTAACCGCTGATGGTTTGATAGTAAAGCTGTAGCTAAGTGTTCTACTTCAATGACGAAGGAAGGGGTCAAAAGGTAGGAGAAACCTTTGGTGGGGCATTTCTTGGGTAAAAGACCTCCATTTTCAATTACCAAAGAGATTCTGCTTAAACAGTGAAGGCTTTCTGGTCAAGTGGAGATGTCTATGTTAAAAAGTGGAGTTTTCCTTTTTCGATTCAATGAGGAGGAGGATCGGTTGAAGGTGTGGGAAGGTGGTCCTAATTTACCATTTCATTATTGGACTGTGGAGGCTCTGAGCTCTATTGGGAATGTTGTTGGCAACCCCATCACAACTGATAAGTGTACTCGAATGATGGAGTGGTTATCCTTTGTAAGAATATGTGTGGGGGTTAAGGCTGGTGAAGAGATGCCAAAGAGCATTCCTGTGCATGATGAAAAGGGTGCTGTTTTGGCACAACCCGTGATGTATGAATGGAGGCTTGTCTCTTGTAGTAGATGCAAGGTATTTGGTCATGTCTTTTGTGTGCGGAAATGAAGGTGGAGTGGCTGCAAAGAAGAAATGGGTGAAGAAGTCCACGCATATGGGGGAGTCTTTGTCACAGGTGGTGTTACCTGGTGGAGGAGTGGTGGTGCACGATGAGGATTCGGCTGCTGCTGGAGGACTGCCCAATGATGTGGATTCAAATTTGAATATGAGATCCAAAGGAGAAGGAAAGGGGAAAGGGATTGAGACAGAATTTGTGTGCGTGAAAGGAGGAAGGAAGAAAAATCCACGGGATATCTCTGCAGTTCCTGTGGTTCACCCTATTGCATTCATGGTCTTGGAGGAGTTGGAATCGGCCTCTACTTCCTTAAAGTCGAGTATCTTAAACAAGAATGATGATGTGGAAGAGGTGTTAGGGGAAGGTGAGGTGGCAATATTGGATAAGGAGGCCGAGCTGGATGTTAATATTTTGAATAGATTTTTTGGGAAGAATTATCCCCAATTAGAGGAAGGATGTACGACTTCTTCCTTGGACGTTACCACAGCTAACTGTGGACCTAGTCAAGAAGTGCGATTGAGAGGAGGGCTTAACCGATGGAGAAAATCGAGGGATATTATTAGGAAAGGCAGTTGGCGAATCTTTGGAAGAGATTCACTTGGTATTTGAAGGGGGGAACCGAGGATTGCTTCCTACTTTGAGGGAGGACAGCAAGGAGATGGCTGATGTGGGAGAATCCGAAAGGGTGAAGGGTGGTAAGATATATTCTTCTCCTTTGTATGAGACAGAGAAGGAATCGGATGAGGTGGAGGATAGACCAATTCATACTGCGAATGAGGAGGAATATACTAAGGAATCAGGGCAGAATATTCCCTTATGCCAAAAGGAGATGAATGTGTTGCGTATAAGCTTGAAAGAGATTGAGAGAGCACCATACATAGATCGGATGATTGCTACCTATATCGTTCTCTACCTTCTTATATAGCTTGCGAACTATCAACGAAAAAGGTATGAATGATTTACCCACTTCTTCCAATACCACTCTACCTGCAAAAAAAATCTATCATTTGAGAAGAATGGTGCGGCCAGGAAGATGACATTCCAGCCCCAACGTATTGAGGTCAATTCAATTTTGAAAAAACCTAGTCAGGATGTTGGAGCTATGAAGGAGTCTGGTGGGGTCCAGATTCTGTTTCAAAGAAGTTTGTTAAATGAATTGCATATGTTGGATGTACGGGGGCTTAATGCTCCTGAAAAACAAAGAGGGATTAAGAACTTGATAACAGAAAAAATATAAAGTTGGGGATTCTTATTGAAACAAAGTTGAAGGAAGAGAACATAATTAAAGTGTTTGGTGCTTTAAAAGGAGAATGGAAATATTTGCATAATTGTAGAGTAGGGGAAGCCACTCAAATTTGGGTGGGATGGGATGATACTATTTTTGAAGTAAACTGTGAGGTGTGTACATCCCAACTGATACACATGAAAATAAAAATTAAAGTAAACTGTGTATACCAAAAATAGTGTGGAGGAAAGGAGAGAGTTATGGAGGGAGATTGTGCAATTATCTCATGGAATGTCAGTTCCTTGGGTTGCATTGGGAGATTTCAATGTGGTGCGAGGTCAACATGAAAAGAAAGTGGGGGGGAGGAGATTCGACAGATTCTTGTTGAAGAGTTCAATAACTGTGTCTTTGATGCTGACCTATTTGATCTAAAATGGAAGGGTAACTTATTTACTTGGAGTAATGGAAAAAGGGAGTTAGATAGAGTGAGCTGTAAACTGGATAGAGTGCTTTGTAATAATGAATGGGTTGAAAATTTTAAATACTCTGAGGCAGCGTTCTTGAATCCAGGAATTTCAGATCATTGTCCTATTCTTTTGAATATTTTGGCGGAGAAGAATTTTGGAACAAAACCTCTTAGGTTTTTGAGACTTGAACATAACATGAAGAGTGCAAGGATATTGTCAAAAGGGGTTGGGAGATGCCACTTAAGAATTATTCAAATCTTAAACTGAGGATTGTTAAGAAGGAGCTGAAAGGGTGGAATGAGGAGCATTTTGGGGATGTATTCAAGGCTGTAAAGGAGGCTGAAGCTGCACTTTCTGATATACATGATAAATTGTCTTCCAATAATGGTGATGATAATCTGGTTTGTCAAGAAGAGGAGGCTAAAAAGAAATTATGGGAGGCTTTAAAGAGGGAGGAGAGTTTTCTCAAGGAAAAGTCAAGAGTGAAGTGGTTGCAGCTATGAGATGGGAATAACAATTTTTTTCGTAAGGCTATGAGAGGAAGACAACATGGAAATAACATTCTAGAAATTGAGGCGTAATGGTGCTCTCGCCCACAGGAAGGTGGAAAGTGTGAGTACTTGGCCACCACCGCTCCATCAGGGCCCCCACCAATGCCAGATTAAACTTCCGAGTCTCTACAAGGGCCAGCCAGCACAGATAGGTATCATCAACCATCTCCTTCACCCTGTGAGGGAGCATCCTATGCCAGGACTGAACCATGTTTGGATGGCCATAGGAGGCCAAGGAAGGTGGTTCCTTCCCCTAATGCTAATGGAAATAAAAAATATAAAAAAAAAATACAAATAAAGAATAAACAGCCAAAATCAAAATCAATACAATAAATAAAAAAAAAAAGAGAGAACAATAAAACAGGAATAAAATATGATAAAAATAATGAATGAAATGTAAAGACTTACCCAGAACCCCATATGGAGTTACAGATGTAATTCGATCGGAAAGAGTCCAGAAAGGCTAGGCCCTCA
>JAJSZK010000562.1:0-13451 GCA_022985045.1 Macadamia tetraphylla | reverse complement strand
TTTTGTTTTTTAGGATAACATTTTTTGAAATTGACGACAAACCATACGGGTTCCATTACATTCTCCATGTGAAGGATTAAAATTTCCCTTTAAAAGCATTATTGGACAATTCTTCTTCAAAACTAATTTATGAGGTGGAAGTCCCGACCAATGAATTGGGAATTCTTGGGATATTGAGTTTCATCATTTTCTGAATCAAAGCTATAAGATGTAACACTATCTCCGGAAATAGATCAATAAGTTTGTCATTTAATTTGTCTACTATTTGTTTTTTAGCTAAGATTGCTGTTGTGTAATGTATTCATCGAATATGCATCTGTTGTTCGGAAATATCATTTATCAACTTATCTTGATTTTTTTCATCCATATTTTATGACCATTTCATTTGGTATGTGAATCAAATCTTATTTTCTTGGCTCTTCCCCATTACCAACAAATAGAAATTCAAAAGAAAACGATTGCCCTCATATTGGTTGTCAATTGCAATTTCTTCTTTTTTGGTAAATATGACATTACTAAACTTGCATCCACAGTTTCTTCTCGACCAAAACCCCTTTGGAAGTACTTTAAAATCTCCCCCAATATGAAAACCCTTTTCCTCCAAATGGTTCTAAGTTGTTTGAAATATCCAATGTCCTATCAAGTGCTTCAATTTTGACGTTTTGCCTTTGGCGTTTTATCCCATATGATAAGTTTTGCTTTTCTTAAACTTAGCTATGGCACTTTGTTTTGAAAATTGCAAACACTTGAATCATCAATACTTATTGGAATTTTAAACCTTGAATGAGTTTCCTACCTCCCGGCATTATTTGCTACCCCGGGGTTGTTGTTGCAAGAGCAATTTGATTTTTGATCTTATCGTTTGCAAGTAGTGCGATATAAAAATGTCTTTCCCACCCCCCGGCCTCAAAAAAAAAAATGCCATTTTGGGTTTTCACCTTGGTTTATAATTTCATTGTATGCATTGTATTTTGGGATTCAACATTTATCATAATCTTGGAGGAACTTTTTTAGAAAATTCATCTACAATTTCTCTTGGTTGCTTTCCATTTAAGATTGCAATTTTCTTTTAAATTGAGGCAAATCATAATCTTTAAAACTTTTTCCCCTGCTTTGTGAAAGAATTCCCCTTCTTATTGTTTCTAATGTATTATATTAGAATCACTTGTTTTTTTAATGTCTTGGAAATGCTTCATAATTTACTCCATAGCTTTCTAACATCCAGCTCACAATAAACAAGTATCGTTGCAAAAGTTTGAACTATGATTGGCATGTTGAAGAAAGTGAATCTTCTAAACATTCGAGATGGCATTATCACTTTTAAAAGACCTCTTTTAAAACTTCTTTGAAAGATGAACATTCAATTCCATCAATAAACATTAGATTATGAAAGGATGTCCCCTCTTACATGATTTAATAACAATCTTAAATAGAATCTCTCCCAAGGTTTGGTTGAATTAACAGGGCCCTATTGATTCTTTTATCTTCCTTTTCTAGCTTTTTTTTTCCCGTTCCACATAATGCTTGGAAATTCTCTATACAAAATTTTTTTTTTGGATCTACAGTTCATTTGAAAAACTCATCAACATTGTTTTATATGTATTATCGAATGAAGGACATTTTCAAATCTTGTTTCCAAACCATATCATTTGCCTATTGGGTAGATGCTTTTAAATTGATAACATATGGGAACATTTCATTCAAATTGAATTAAAAATTCTCCACATGGCTTTCTGACACCCATTTTAAATCTCTGTATTGTTGATTTCATCAAGTAAATATTCTCCATTACCATGTGATATAAAGCCCCCGATAATGTCCTTTATAAACATATTTGTATAGGTACTTTACCCCCTTCAATCCAACATATCTCAACATTAATATGGCAATCATATCTTGTCAAAAGGTATGAATTATAAGGAAAAACCCCATCATTACCCAAATAATGTTGTCATCCCTTTAACTTGTATTCCAATTTCTTCGCTATAAATAGGGTAAGAATCTTTACCTTGCATGGTATTTTAATAAATGAACGAGGGTATATCTTACACTCCATTCCTCATACAAGCATTTAGTTTATTCAAATCTCCACGGTCCGTGCATCATATGTTTCATAACTTTCTCATATAAAACGGATCTTCATTAAAATCTGGAAATTTTGCAACAAATTTATCAAAACATCAAATTTGTTATCTTGAAGTCCTTGTGCATAATTATCGGGGGTTTTGTGGAAGCCCCTTTTTTTAAATTCAACAATATGTTGAAAACCCCTTTACCAAGGATCCCCTTTTTTGAATAATTGATCTTTTTGATCATGTAACTTTTCTGAAATATCCGGCAAAAATCCGGTCTATCTTGTGGAACTTGCCCTTGTTTTAATTCTTCTTTTTCTCAACCCCTGGGTTGCATGTCATAGTGATGAAAAGATCGGGGTTTTTCCCTATTTCGTACTAAAGCTATAGCATCAAGATACCTTCCGATATCTCTTGGTCCTCCAATAAATGATCGTAAAACAAACTTTGTCCCAACTTGATCACCTCTTGTTTCTCCCTAAAACACTATCAACTATTCCTTGATATAATTCCCCGGATATTTATGTTTTTCTCAAAAAAATCTAATCGTGTTGCTTCAATTTTGATATACATATCTACAACAAATTTATGCAATCACAATATAGAAGAATAGAACGATGACCATCTCGAATCAAGCTTTGACAATAATATGCTCTAGGAGATACCCTGTTCTTGTTACTCTCATCAAATCCTATAATTTGACATATATAAATTATTTTAACATTTAAACCTTAAACATTAAAAAATATAAATCTAATAGTTAAACATACCTTCAAAGTCGCCTTCTCTGTTAAATATAGACTCCTCGCTTGTTAAATCATGCAAAACTCTACCTGTTACATTCTTTTGTTTAATGTTCTGCTTGGGAAACTTCCCTTTTTGGATATAAAAGAGGATATTGTAAGGCATCATAACAACTATAATAATGTACCACTGATGTTTCTTCCCGAATGTCCTTCTATTACCATATCACAATTTTATTCTATGGGGATTATTTCCTTCACCCAAAAAATGCAACTTGGTGAATGATGGTAAATTGTAAACTCCCCGATCAAGATGTACGTCACTTGTGATTATAATCTCATTATTCTCCAACAAATGAACGTCTTTCAAACTTTTAAAGAACCTTGCGTATGGATTAATTGATAGAATATCCATTAGTTTTGACACGACAGGCTCTTTGAGTTTTGAATCTTGTAACACTTTCATCCTATTCTGAAGTTCATTATCAGTATCATAAAAGTATAATTGCAAATAGCATGGATTGTTTTTTTCCGCAAAATTGGGGGCAAATCATGATATAATTGTCCTTGAGCTCTAAAGGTATATATACCATTTTTCCATTTGCAAGATCTTTCACATGAACTCCAAGAGATGTGAAGGAAAATATACTATTGTAAGCACGTATATATCTACGGAAAATGGCTTGATGTTTGAGAAGTAAATAAAGTATATAATTCATCTGAACTGTTGTAGATCCCAAAAACAACATTTCCATTACAACAATAGAATGAAGGTGGTTCATATTCAAATATCTTCGCTCCACAATGGGTACATGGAGGTACTTTTTAAGTACATGTTTTGTAGAATTTTGTGGTTCAAATACTTCGTGCCCCAAAAAAAAAAAAAATAAAAAAAAAAATCAAATTAATCTTAATAATTTTTAAAATATAATTATTCTAATACTAACCTTTCAAACCGATGGTTGATTTTCAAAATTTTCAAATTTGAAGTTGTAGAACTTGATTCGCAAGTTGGGCTTTCAGACCCATGCCTGATTTTTGTTTCTTGTATTTGTATGTGGGTTTCTCTAATGGTCCTTTTATTTCCATTGTATCTTTGACATTGAGTGTCAGTTGCTATATATTTTGGTGGCATAGTGATCTAATAAAGGAAAGGCAATTGAGTTACAATTTGAACAAGCCTAGATTTTAAAAAGTAAATCTATTGGAAGTAAACACTATGCAGAATGGGGGACATGTTTAAGGTTATAGACCGTATATATGGAATTCAAATAAAAAGGTAATTGAGAAATCCATACCACACCAACTTCACAAAAACAACAAGAAATATATCAATAACCTGGACAAAAAGATTAAACAAATTAGAAAATGTGAGAATGTTATACCAAAATAAAAAAATAAAAAAAAAAAAAAATTTGTGCAACAAGACATTTAACTTAAACCCAAGGAATTTATCATTCTTAATAACAGTTTAAGACTCTCAAAAGAGAAAGAAATACAACTTGAGAGATGCTTACAGTAGATTTAGGTAGCAAGATTGCAAATTAAAGCAGGATATAAATAAGTTATAATAATTGTAAGAAATTGAAGATGAAATAAAACCCCAATCATAGGTCAACATTAGAGAGAGAGAGAAGAGAGAGAAAAATAGAGACCAAAATATCACACCTACAACGTCTATGACGACCAAAAACATTGTCTTTGCCAAAATGGAGGAGAGGAAAAGGAAGAAAGCATGACCACCTATAAAAAAAAACCTAAACCTCCCAGTTCTAACTTCCTATCATTTCTTATTTTTTTTTTTTCATGGGAAAGGGGGGAAGAAAATACCAAAACACCAAATTAACAATACAAAATTCCTAGGAGTTGAAAATATTAATAGAAAATTTCAAAACAATGGGGAAAAAGGTAAATTCAATATGGGAGGGGAAATTTTTGGAATTAGAGAGGCAGCTTTTGAAATTTTGAAATGGGAATACTTGACAAATGGTGCCTATAAGTAATTTATTTTAACATGATTCAAAGCATTAGACATAGAAATCAATGCAAGCTTGCTTCACTGGATGGGGAGAGGTTTGATTGGTATAGCCACGCAAAACTTGGGCAGGCTACCAATGAGACAGTAAGGTACTTAGGTGGTCTAAGAAACATTACAATGCTTTCAAATCCACAAGACAACTCAAGTCTCTTACCCAAAAGTTCAAATAGAGTAAAAAAACAACTTGAGAATTGACATCGGGGCATCCGAGACCACAATAATCTTATTATGAAACAAAATTTATTAGAACTTTATTACACCATCAAATGCAATAAACGTAAATCCCTATGAGGACAACAAAATATCTGACAATGATCTTGAAACCGCTTCGAACAAGAAATATATCAACAACTGGGCAAAAAGATTAAACAAATTAGAAAATGTGAGAATGTTATACCAAAATAAAAAAAAAATTGTGCAAGACATTTAACTTAAACCAAGGAATTTATCATTCTTAATAACAGTTTAAGACTCTCAAAAGAGAAAGAAATACAACTTGAGAGATGCTTACAGTAGATTTAGGTAGCAAGATTGCACATTAAAGCAGAATATAAATAAGTTATAATAATTGTAAGAAATTGAAGATGAAATAAAACCTCAATCATAGGTCAACATTAGAGAGAGAGAGAAAGAGAGAGAATTGACTTTTTACAACAAAGAAATAATAATCCTAAGCTCAATTTCTGAGCATAGAAATGGAAAAAACCTGGTAAAAAGAAGAACACACTTTTAGTTAGGATTCATTCAATAGTAGCCATGGATATCTTCAAATTTCAGTCCTAAACAAGCTTACGATAAAGGGCTTCAACACAGAGATGGTTCAAATGAAAGAAAAAAAAAATGCAACTTCTCATTAAGCATTACAAGAGAAGAATCTCCCCGAAAACAAGCCCCGAGGATTAAACAGAGCCATCCAAAGATCTTCCACCAAAAGATTCAAAACCGAAACAAGATAGCAACAATCAATTCCCCAAAACAAGGAACCAACATATCGCTGAAATTTCAAAACCAATAGAATACTTCAACAAAAACAAATGAAAATCAAGAGCTTCAATTAAAGACGATCAAAACCAGAAATTCAATTACAGAAGAGGACACATTCAGATTTGATTTTACCTTTGTATATCCAGGTTTTATGTTGAATTTAGATGATGAAGGAATGGCCACCAGGATCGATTGGAGGCGGGAACCCACGGGGAGAACAATGCTAAGTAAAAAAAAAACAGGATCGATTGCAAAAACTTTCTTCTCACCGAAATTCTAAAAGACCCAATTGCCAACATTTGAAATTTTTTTTCTCTCTCTCTCTCTCTTATTAAAGAGTACTCAATCGATCACGAATCAAAACAATCAAAATTGAAGATGGAGAAAATTGAAGGAGCAACTCGGGGTAAGTGAGTGATCTCGATTTGAAGATGCACCGATGACCGAGAGGGATACCAGTTTGGTCGGTTAACGTTTTTTTATCATTATATTTAGTTATAGTAATTAAATTTTAAAAGATTTACAAGATTTTTTTTTTGAAAAAATGGATGCATTAAAGATTTTTGTTGATAAAGAAGTTAAACGAAATTAGAAAAGCAATTGAGAAGAGAGAATATAGAAATATATAGATTTGTTTTAGTAAAATAGAAAGAGATAAAATATAGCAAGATAGTGAAGAGAGAAGTAAATTAATAAAGAAAGAATATAATAAAAGATAAGAGAGAGAGAGAGAGAGAGAGAGAGAGAGAGAGAGAGAGAGAGAGAGAGAGAGAGAGAGAGAGAGAGAGAGAGAGAGAGAGAGAGAGAGAGGAACGTGAGTGACAAATGTGGAAAATAAATATTTTTTGGTAGAAGGAAAAGAGTTTCAAAAGGAAAGTGGGAAAGTGAGAACAAAAAATATAGCAATATATAATTTTTGTTTTAGAAAGATATGGATTAATATAACTTTTTTTTTTTTTAGAAAGATATGGATTAAAAGAGAGGAACGTGAGAGAGGGGAGGGAGAAATTTTAGAAAGATTTTTTTTTGCAATATGAAAACTCTTCAAAATATAGATTTTTTTCTTTTCTCTTAAAAAAGATATAGATTTTAAGAAAAAAAAGAGACCAACTTAAGAGAACATGTGAGAGGGGAGGAAGAAAAGGAAAGTGGGAAAAAAGGAGGGAGAGATAAGGAAAGGGATGTGATAGGAAATAAAGAAACTAAAATTTAGAAAATATATAAATATTAAAAATATATATAAAGGGTACCAACAATATCGAAAAAATAAAAAGAATTGACTAAAAAGATAATGAAAAAGATGATGTATTTAAATAAGTAAGAGGGGTAAAAAAGTCAAAGAAAAGATTAGCCACGAAACATGAGTACATACTTTTATATAATAGTATGATATATGGTTCTGTTCTTTTAGTAAATCTGGAGCCTTTTCTACCAAAACTGTTGTTAAGTGGTTGATTCAAAATCAAGAGAACCCGACTGTTGGGGAGTGTTCTAAGAAGATTTGGAAATTTATATGGCATCTGCGAATTCATCTAAACTTTAAAAATTTTGTGTGGAAACTTTTCTTAGATGCTTTATGTGTTAAAAGAGTAAATTAGGCAATGCCCAGCACAGTTGATGAGCAAAAAGTCAATGTTCACCAGTGGCAGTTATCTACTTCCCTCCCTACTTATCTCACAAAAAAAAAAAAAATCTGAACTTATGAAGTCTTGTAATGCTCTTTGTATTGTGAAGAGCAAACAAGTGATTTCAATAGCACATAAGTGGGTTTGGAGGGCAAAGGGTTGATTGACTTTATGCTAATGTAAGGGAAAATGTTGATGACTTGTTATTTTGTTAATATTAGTTGTTCCATTTACAAAAGGTGCAGGTTCTTGTAGTACAGCTCCTTTAGTTGTACCTTGAATGACACGATGGTGGTGGTAATGGTGGTGGTGGGGGTTTAGACCCCAGAGTCATGGCAGACTTGGCCTTTTACGAGAAGCGTGTTAAAAAGTGCAAGGCCTTGTAGGGCTAAACATGGCAAATCTCTTGTCAAGTTTGGGATTCGGTTACATTTGATGGTATTTGGAAATTGTTGGAACCAAATGAATTGGGAATATGTAACTTATTTCAACCGCTAAGTCTTGAATGGACGAACCACGATAGTAGGATAGATTGATACATGAACACTTGGTGGTGTTGAATTTTGCTATCGGTCACTCTCCTTAAGACCGTAGTCGCCCCTATGGTGCAATACACGTTGTAGTGAATTGAACTCCTAGATGAAGCAGCCCCTTAATCTTCTAGTAGTTGTTGCACTCACTTATTGGGCCACGTCGGGGGACAACTCCAAAAATAGTTAGTATTAGAAGTCTATCGAGAAAAAAGAGGAGTCTACTGCAACTCGTAAACTCCTCCCTTGGGTTTTCCTAGTTCTATTAGGAGTGTGAGTATGGGTTTTCCTAGTCTTATTTAGACTGTAGGTTTGGGTATTCCTAGTCCTATTAGGATTGTGGGTTTTCCTAGTCCTATTAAGACTGAATATAGTTAGAAGTTAGCGATTAGTATTAGTTTCCTATTTTGTTCTATTTTGTTCTTTTCGATTCCTAGTAGGACTTGTAATAGCTGTTCTATTTAATGAATGAGGAGGGTAACCCCACAATATTAATTGGGATTCCCTTTGCTCCACAATCGCATGGCTCTCTCACTCTCTCTGTCTTCTCTTCTCCTTACATGGTACAAAGCAAGCTATTAGTAACTGATTGTCTCATTGATTTTCCGTTTTGAAGGTCGATTTAGGTTTTCGTTTTGAAGATGGAAACCCTAGTTCATCAAAGAAGAAGAACTAGGGTTTCATATATTAAGGTTGAAAATTGGTGTATAGGTTTTTTTATGTAGCTTCTGTTTGATAATCATCTGTGATTATCGTTTGTTATTGCTAGTCAAGTTTATTGTCGCTACTATTTTGTTCAAATCATTGTTTAATGGGATCAGTTTTTGCTCTTGTTGTTGATCCTATTGCTGCTTTGTGCTAACGATGGCGATGTTGGTTGTTTGCTGATTTACTAATTCTTCGATGGACAAAGTTATGCTAATTTTCTACTGGTTGAAGAAGTTCAGATTGTAGTCAATAGATTTCCTTGAATTGTGTTGCATGACTATCGAGAATGAAGACTGTTTATTGATTTCTGATGGAGTCAATGTTTAGGTGTTGATTTATTTCTCTTCGATTTGCTGATTTTCTGATTTTGGTAGGAGTTATGGAGTAGATAGATTGGATAGAAGGAATCCATCTCGAGCTGGTATTTTCCCTTTGTTCCGCAGCTTTCTGGTTTCATGTTTGTTAAGTTATTATTGGTTCTTCATTTTGTTTATTGATGCTCTTAGTTTGATATTTTATTTGATTATATATTCCGATTTGTTACCGTGAGGGGGATTGTCATTATTATATGCTCAAGTCACCAGTTGAAGTTGTATTTGCTCATGTGTATTCTCAGCAACAATTTTATTTTTTTTAAAGATGGTATATTCAGCAACCTGATGTTGTTTGGTTACCAGTAACCTAATGCTGATTGGTTTGAGGAGATCTCTATTTGAGGCTCGTGAGTGCTTTTGTTTTAGCTATTGGGAGCTACAGTTTCTATTAAAATGACTTCTTTGGGAAGGTCTTTTGATGTAGCTATTGGGTGCTACACTTCTAATGGAGTGCCTTCTTTGGAAGGTCTTTTGATGTAGTTGTTGTGTGCTACACTTTTGTTGCAATGCCTTCTTTGGGAAGGGCTTTTGGTGTTCTCGTTGTTCGTTGGTATTGGAGTGCCTTCTTTAGTAAGGGTTTTCATTGCTTTTGAAGTTGTTGATGACTTTATGATGGTTGATTGGAGTTCTCTCTATGCTCATTAGAGTTCTTGTTGGTCCAAGCTGGAGCTTTCTGTTGTTATTTGTATACTCCAGCTTGAGGGGGAGTGTAAAAAGTCTATCGAGAGAAAATAGGAATCTAGCGCAAGTTGCTAGCCCTATTAGGATTGTGAGTTTGGGTTTTCTTAGTCCTATTAGGACTATGGGTTTGGGTATTCGTAGCGTGAGTTTTCCTAGCCCTATTAAGACTTAATAAAGTTAAAATTTAGCAATTAATAATAGTTTTATATTTGTTCTATTTTGTTCCTTCCTATTCCTAGTAGGACTTGTAATAGTTATTCTATTTAATGAATGAGGAGGGTAGCCCCATTATAATTTTTTTTTTTTTATGAAAATAAAAGACTTCATTAATTAAGGAAGATAAGATAGAACATTAATGTCAGGGTGAACAATGTTAATGTAGAGCATATTGCTCATAGCCCTTCTGGCTAATTTGTGCATGATGAGGACTAGATCGTTGTTGGGCCTGAACCAAAATTAGCTTTAAACAAAACATTATGGACATCAAGCAGCAGTGGTAGTGAGTTTCAAGGCCACAATTTAGTGGTCTTCTCAGAAAATAGATCTTCTATCTCCTTAGAATCATTCCAAATCTCTTCTATTATCCATCCTACATCTGATGCCTGCTTCATCCCATAGTCCCCAGCGTTGACCTCCAAATCTTTTCATAATTAGCACATAATGAGACACACTTTCCTTCGTTAATAATGCAAGTAGCCCATCCAGCAATATTTTTCCTAGGGTCAGTGGATCGCTAAGCATATCAAGATATTGGTATTGCTCGAATTAACCAAAGTGGATGTTCTTATTATGGTTAATAGGTAATATGGTCGTGTGTTACCTTTCCCAAGTGAGAGGTCTACTCATGTACTTGTTTTAAAACCAAAAAACTATTCGGCTTTATCTTGGTGAAGGTAACCCAGTTTCGAAATGAACACAGAAAGTAGCCAATGAGGATGGAAGTGCTAAAAAAAATTATTTAAATCATCAACAACAACATTCATGGAATTAAACAAGTGTGTTATAAGGGATTGAAAAGAAGATGCATATAGGAATTCAGTTCTTAGCCCCAAAGCGCTAACCAACCGCCCGCCCATATCCTTTTGGTAAATTAACAGGAGACGAAGATTTGCCATAAAGACTCGTTTTGGTTGTGGCATAAACCGTAATTTTGATCCATTTCAATCCATATACCCACAATATCTTTTCAAGGTAATCCATTATGAGCAATCCTCTAGAAGAAAAGCTCAAATTTTGGGTGGATTTGGAGTGTCCAGAAGAATCGCCACCAATTAAGGATGTGAATTTGAAATCGAAACTGTTTACCGAAATCAAACCGAACCGTTTACACCGAAATCGCAAAACCTTTTAGTAAATGGTTCGGTTCTGGTTTCAAGTTTCAGGCCGATTAGCTAAACAGGTCGAAATTGAACCGTTTAACCCGTTGGTTTCAAACCGAATTGAAAACGTGAAATCGAACCGTTTAAACCATCAAAACCGATCCGATTAACCTGTTTAACAATTAAATAAGGTAGGAGCAGAATCGATATATCATTTCCAAAAGATAAAAACCCTAAAGTAAAACGATTGGGACTTTGAAGCTTTGGTATGCTTGCGTGATTGGATGTATGATGCGACTTTTGGAGGTAATATTTTTTCTCTTAACCTCGTATGAAATTCTTTGGATATTAGTTTCGTATTCTAAGTAATCATTTTCTTCCTTTATATAGCTGAGACGAATGAAGAGAAATTATTTGAAGCCTTGGGAGATGTGTTTTCAGAGCCTTCTACTCCTACTTTAGCATTCATCCACCACTACTACCGGTGTTCATTAGTATTTAGTAGTTTTGCTTGCATTTTACTTTTTCAATGTAATATTTTCTTTTACTTAGTTGTTTGGTTGTTTTAACAAAGCATAATGGTTTGCATTTGATTGAATCGTTTATCACCAAAAGAAAATTTTAGTAAACATGCGAATAAACTAGTAAACCGATTACAACCGCTTAGAAATAGTATGGAATAAACCAAATCAAATCGTCAAAATCGGGAAACCGAAACTGCTTTAAAACCATGGAACCAAAACGGTTACTAAATGGTTGCGGTTTAAAGTGCAACTGTTAGTAATGAAGCGGTTTGGTTTCAGCCAGATAAATGTGAATCGAACCAACGCACCATTTAAATGAAACCGAACGATTAACACCCTTACCACCAATGAAAGAAAGAGATAAACAGGTGCACCTGTTTAATATTCCAACTAGGTTAGTAGACATAGTACATGATTTTTTTTTTTTTTAATTGGCAACCAATTTGGTGGTGACTACCTCTTTTTTTCGAAAGGTGGCACCACCAAAAGTTATTATCAAATGACATTTGAACTTTTAAAATATTATTGGAAATTGGGAGAGGAATCATCGAAGATAAAAATCTAGTATTCCATTAATTTCTACAGATAAAATCACAAACCCGAGTTAAAGGGGGAGGTATCAAACCTGTCAACCCATAATAATTGATTGGGACCCCAATAATCGTGCACTCGACTATTGGACTCCTTCGAATGCTATAGGGCTATGCTTAGACTAAAAACAAAATACTAAGCAAAATACACTTACAAATATAACTTTTAAAATAAAAACAAATAACAATAGAGTGCAACATATCTACGGATGATACAAAACTCAAAAGATACTTAACTTCTATTCCGAAGGCCAAAGCCTTCTCACCTCTATTTATAAAACATTAGAGTGAGAATTAAGGGACTTTAAGATGATGAATTAAGAAGATGCTTTATTATAAAGAGACTTTAAAACTAAAAGAAAACTGAGATTACATAAATCTTTTAGCAACTTAAGAGATAATAAACCTTAAAGAAGAGAATAAAATATCTCCAAAACTCAATTGACAAGAAAATGACGAGGTATAAAACTTGTGAAAATTATTTTGTATTTAAACAACTATTAAAAGCTATTTTGAATCTTCAATTGTTTTAAATACTTGTTTTAAAACCAAAAGAGAGGCTACAAAGAACAAAGAAAATTGGATGCAAATAGGCAATTAATGGTGGTACAAGTAAGCATGACTGGACAGAAAGGGAAAAAAATTGGAAACGATGCCCAAAAACTCTATACATCTGTTGAATTCAACAGAAAAGAAAAATGGCATAGAGAGAGAAAGGAGGTTCGAACTTACCTTTGCATAGAGACCAGAGAGAAGATGTGGTTGTTGTACAGTTTTCTTGTATATATGTTACAACTATTTGTTCCATGTTTGTAGTGGTAAGTTGTAACTGCAATAGCCTTTAAATATGTGGACTTGGAGGTGGAAAAGTAGGAAAGCATTGAAGCTGCAATGCCTAGCATTACTCTATATTTTGCTACTCTTGTTTTTTTGTCATTTACAATTGCCTGTGAGATTAATCATGGATGTGTTCATGCATTGAAGGATGAAGAAAACAACAAATCATCTGTCAAGACTATCAAGGTTGCAACTACATATGAACCAATTATATATTTGTTTTAGAATTTAGAATTTAGAATTTGAAGGTTTATAAACTGATAATTCTTGTGAAATTTTTGGCAGAGTGAAGATGGCAGCGTAATTGATTGCGTTGATATATACAAGCAACCTGCTTTTGATCATCCTTTGCTTAGGAACCACACAATACAGGTTTTCCTCTTTGTTTGATATAATGACATGCTCTCAAGCTGTTACATACATTGA